>JBBPDJ010000021.1:1413389-1430632 GCA_037974625.1 Cucumis cinereus
TAAATAAAAAATAAAATAAAAAATGTCTCTTTAAAATATGATTTTAGTGCTTATTAATGAAGATTGTACTTATTAAAAGTTAAATTAAAGAATAATTCCAAGAATTCTAAATTAATAAATTTCATCCTACTAGATCTGACCTAATGTGGATGCTAACGAAATTATTGTTCCCAAATGTTTGGCCCTTGGAGTATGTGAAATATTTATGAGTATTCAAGGGGGGAATTATAGTCTTTCAATTATTTTTGTGTGTACTATTAAAAGATAGAAAGAAATAAAGTGTTACCTTGCAAAAACCGCTATTAAAATAATAGCAAAAATTGATTGTTTGTATCTATCAAAATTGGATCATCAAACTTACATAATTTTTAGAATTAAAATTATATCGTAGTGATAAAAATTGAATCCTCAAATCTGTATAATTCTTACCGTTTTTAGAATTATATAAATTTGAAATTTCAATTTTAATTTTTATAATTAAAATTTTAATGGTATAATTACACGTTAGAAAGTGATTTTTATCGTGCAAAATATCTAAAGGCAGGAGGTACTTATGTTTCTCTTGATTAGGCCCATTAGGCCCATTCATGACCCAAGCCCATCCTCAATAGGGACTACTTTACCTACCACACTTCTTCGTGTATATAATTATTTTTCTCTTTTAATTAAATTTTATAATAAACACATCTATATTCATAAATGATTATATTAGTTTTAAATATGTGCATATATTAATTATAATATTCCTTACCTTTCACAATCAGATAACCTTTTTATTGGGACAGTTTCAAATATAGTGATCGGAATCAAAATATTAACATATTAAGCAATATTTTTAAAAAACTGTAAATATAATAAAATTTATATGCGATAGACTTCTATTGTTGATAGAACCTCATATCGTTTACCGACAGACCATACAAGTCTACTATTAAAATCTATCACTAATAGATTTTGGTATATTTATAATTATTTTTTAAAAAAATGTTCCTATATACACTTGATATTATCGCTAAAATTACTAACTATTACAACTACCTTTTTTTTATTCACTTCAAAGTAATTTTTGGATAATTAATTTAATGTATGTAAGCATAGTTTTAAATTAAATCCACAAATTTCTAAAGTTTTTTTTTATATACTGTTATCTTAATTACTATTTCAAACCTAAACCAAATTTAAATCATCAAAACTTTTATAGATATTTGAAGAAATTTGATTTTATTAAAAAAATTAAAAAACTAATCCATCCTTAACAGGAAATCTCTCGCCTTTAACGTAAAAAATCATATTAATTATTGATTGAGCTAAATTCACTTTTGACGTATTTCAATTTTTACTACAGAGATATTTATATATAAAGGTTAAATAATTAAAAAAATGTGCTTAATATAAATATAATAATCATTGATTTTTCCTTTTTTAGGAAATAACCACATTATTATTGACAAAAATCATTAAAAAAATTTGTGAGGTTTTAGAGGGGACACAACGGAGATTCTAGAAATAGACAGTGAAACAACATTGGAATAATAAAAGCCGAAATTTAAGTAATAATAATATTAATAACAACTTACTTTGATATTCGAAAATTAATGGTCTAACTACCCCACGTTATTTAACAAAAATAAAATCATATTTTTATTGTATTCGTCTTTTCGAATAACTTTTGATTCGGACTAGGATTCAAGATTCGGATTCGACAACATCATCTTTGCTCGTTATCCTCCACACGAGTCATACTTTTTCCTCAATCATATGCATTTTAGAAAAAATTTTAGGAGGTCACAAGTCTTTCAGGATGTTTTGTCTTCATTTATATGCATTTCATGAAAATTTTTATGTCATTAGGATCTTTCTCATTCAGATGTGATCTCGGTTCATTCATATCTCCCTTCTAATTTCAGAAGGTTACAATATACATACAAAAGGTTTGACAAAATGGTGGTTCAAAATTTGTCAAAAAAAAAAAAACATAGAAGAGAGACCATTTGAAAAGGTAGACACCAAGGCTAAGATTGTCACGTAGTATAATTCCAAATAAAATCCAAGTTGCTACACAAAATCCACCATTTGTTGTTTTTTGATCCCTTCTTTTTCATGACAACCATTAATTTTATATATTTTCCTCTTTAATTTCACATTATGTGATTCTTATTTCCCCATACGTAGCATCCTTCTCCTTCATATAAATTCTCATTTTCCATTCATTCCTATACTTAATTAACCTCAATTCTAATTATATATATATATTGTGAAAATATGAGTTTTTTTTCGAGAATAAGATTCTAGCTTAAAATAGTATCTTAGGATCAAAGTCGAGACCAATATCTAACAAAAAAAAAAAGTCTAACAAAGGCATTCGCCAAATCGATGAGTTGAATATGACTATCATGATCTAGTTTCATAACTCTATTTTGGAATAATATCGGTCATTATAGTTGTACGAAAAAAATAAGTTTACTATATATCCACTTAATTACCAACTGATCTTAACTTGTTACATACATTTCTTTTTTACTTATATAATATGTAAGGTCCATTGATTTTACCATGGTGTCTCTTTGGGTTCACCATATATTATTGTATGTGTTATAGGTGAAGTTGAACCTAACGAAATAAGCCAAACATCAGGAAAATATAAGATACGGTAAAATAAGTCTAGATTCCTCCTTTTTCAGTGTGTGAAATCTCATTTTTCGATTAGGGTTAATAAGCCTTGAAAGCTTATTAGATAACTTGAGAACCCTTGATTTTCTTCCACCCGAGATCCTCAACAAACGTGTGACAAACATTATTACATTAGTGGTAGAAATCTTCGTATTTTATAGAACATGTTTTTTACAAATAAATTTACTGTTGTTATCGCTGGATGAATGTTAAATTATTTTCTTTTGTTGTTGCACATTCCAATGTATTTAAACAGTGTTTGTATATTTACATAAGTAGGGTTCTATAAATACCAATATATCTCTGATAAAGTAATCATTGCTTTTGCCCAACTCTCTCATGTGATCACCTTATAAGAGCCAGCTTGGTTCGACGTTGCCTTTTCTAAACAAAAACATTTTGTTTTTTTCTTGTAATTTCTTTTCTTTATGAGTAAAAAGAATGAATATATATATATATATATATATATATATATATATATATGTAAACCCTAATCTCTGAGGAAGGAGAGGGGATGTTTTTGTTGGCTGTGTTTTTTGTGGGGACAAAGATTAAAAGAAAAGAAAATGTCAGCACTCTGTCCATGGGCTTGTCGTAGCTAAATTTATTGTCTTTTGGCTACAATTAAGAGCTAGGGCTAAGGCTAAGATGCATGCATTCCTATATCCATCCACACCATAGTTTTAATTTCCCTTCTATTCTATTCTACACAATCTCATACTTGTTAAACATTTTTTCATGTGTGTCTAACGATATTTAATTTTCACAAGTGTAAATGATTGTTAATTCGATCCAAAAATGCAAGAACTTGATTGGATTAGATATACAATTAATAGTTTATGTACCACTCCGAGTTTAAGAGGAGAATGTGAATGAACCAAGATCACATTCGAATCAGAGGGATTCTAAGAACATGAAAGTATGATTAAGAAATGTTTAAAAGAATTGAAAGTCATTACCTATACCAGTAAGGTGCATATTACTTTTCGGTAGCCCAATCATAAGAACTTCAAAGTTAACATGTTTAACTTAAAGAAATCTTATGTTGGGTGACCTTATGAAAATTTTTCCTATGATGGTTTAAGCCTTTAATACAAGCAAAAATGACGCAACTGGATCACAGGGGATGCAAGAAAATGTTTGGACAATCAGTTGTGTCGAATCCAGATTCCTAACCCTGATCTGAATCCTGAACATGAGACGTTATAATTTACCACATATATTTAGTGTCATTTATATTCATATAGTTATGCACAAACTTTACATGTGAAGTTCAAAATTTAAGTTAATAGGTTACGACATATTTAATTCACAACGAGTTCAAGTAAATTTGGTTTAGGGTTAAGATGAAATTTGATTGGGACATGAATGGAGAAAGGAAGAGAGAGAGAGAGAGTGAAGATGATTGTGGAGATAGAGTTGTGGAATAGCATATTTGGGGGTCGAATTGTAGCATTCCATAGCACCTTTTAGGTTGTCCTTTCATGGAGGGAGGCCTTTAAACCAAGGTTACTCACGTGAAGGGGTTCTCTCACCAACTACTTTTTATTTATTTATTTATTTATTTATTTTCAAAATATCTATCTATACCGCCATTCAACTAATAACCGTAATAGATAATACAAATAGATCATATAAATTATAAGTTTCACACGATCTTACATGATAGAGAATATAAATCAATACACTAAAGGGAGTGTTCGGCTTCCAACTTCGAGTGGGTGGAGTTAGTAGATTATTATAGTTAACTCCATGTTTCTGACTCCAATTATAATATATAGTTGGTGTTTTCGACCATTATAGCCAGTAATTAGCTGCAATATTTTTAGTGTGTCAACTATTTTTCTACATAAACTAAAATAATATGCACTATTAATATCAAACTATTATAGTCAAGACTAACATAGTTTACAACTAAAAAAACATACACTGTTATAATCTACTACCTATTATAATTATCACAAACTATAATAACTATAATAAGCAACTTAACACGCCCTAAATATCCTTTTAAAATTTAAAGTGACACATTCTAACTCCCATAATTTAGGGGTGTATAAATAGATTTTTAAGAAAAATACTTACACTCGTGATCTATAACTACACTTGTATTTGTGTAGCTCACCTGATTGTCTTATCGTAATTTTTCACTTCACAAACTCTTCTCATTTTTCTTAATTTATTTCTTTTTCGTGTAACACTAGAGTGTGATGCATAAAGATGGATGGACACATGTCAACTATTTTTCTTTTAAATTAAAATTTTGTCTTCCTTTTATAAGGTCTCCCCTATCAAACCCTTTTGTTTTGTTTCATTACCCTATCACCAAGTGCCCACTTTTCTGGACACAAATAATCAAACTCCATTTCTCTCTTTTCTAGATCTCTCTTTCTCTTCTTCCCATGAATAATCCTCTCTATCCATCATCTTCCTTTGTGAAGAAACAAAAACAAGAAGAACCAGAAGATCCCAACCTTAAACTCTATATTTTCTCTTCTTCTGCTTCTTCTTCTTCATCTAATTCATCTTCACAACTTGCTTTTTCCACTTGCTTTAGTACTGATAATACTCCCACTACTACTCAACATCGTCGTCATCATCATCAAACAACAGTAAATCTTCATCTTCATCATCATCTTCTTCAACAATCTCGCCACCAACTTCTTCATCATCATCATCATCAGGCAATCATCATTCTCTCTTGTTAAATTCCTTTTACTTCTCACTGATTTTAGCCATTATAATTTCATCACTTACAAGTTATATTTGATCTCTTGATCTCCTCTCAGTTCTCAAATTTTATTGTGTTCTGATATCATATTTCAGAATTACTCTTATTTATATTATTATAGTTTTATTCTCTATTTAATTTGTAATAACACCATGGGGTTTTGATTGTTTTGATATATGATTTTTTTTTTGGTGTGTATATATAAATAGGATGAAAAATTCATTGGAGGATCATCTAGCATGAAGGAGGAGTGTGAAAGATCAAGATTATTAGAGAAACAAGTAGAGGAGGATGACGATAAAGATCATCATCAAATTATGATAAAGAAACAAGATGATCATAATGGATCAACAAAATATTGGATGTCTTCAAAGATGAGATTGATGCAAAAGATGATGATAAACACAAACAATAAATATAAGAAAGTTATTAATGGTACTGATCATGGTGGTGCAAATAATAATTCAGATCATCATAAAAGAGCTACAGGAAATTGCAACAATAATAATGAAGGAAATGGTGGAAAATGGGAAACGATGACGGGCAAATCATCATCATCACTATCAATATCTTGTAATTCTTCAAATAATGGATCAGTACAAAACAATGGTGTTAGGGTTTGCAGTGATTGTAACACTACAACCACTCCTCTTTGGCGCAGTGGTCCTCAAGGCCCTAAGGTCATACCCCTCTTCTCTCTGACAAATTTAATTACTTTATTTTTTGCCTTGCATGTACATACTGATCTTTTGTATATTTGCATTACAAGTTGACCCATTTCTTTGTTTTTTTACCATAATCCAGAATTTTCCTTCCAAAGGTCAGTCCTTGCAGTGAAAACTTTAGGTGGTGATTATTTAAAATAACAATGGTAGGATATATATGGTAAAAGAAGTTGGCTTTTCTATATATATTCATAGACAATCATATTATATATGCATTACTCATTTGAAGTACTTAAGCCTTATGTGGTGATAGGTTTCGATTTTCATTCTCATTAGCTAGGTTGTTTAATTTGTGTTAGAGAATATTATTCCGTCTTAAAAATCAATTAACAAGCAAAAAAGTAGTTCATGTATGTCTTGTAAAAGTCGATTTCTCTTAGTTTAGACCAATACTCGTTTAGATTTTATAAGCTCTCTGATACCATGTTAGATAACAACGAGATTTCTATTTTAAAACTTATTTATCTTACAGAGATGGTTAGGTCTCCATTTTTTTTCAATGTTGAGTCATAAATCAAAATGGAACATATGTTTGATCTTCATTTCAAACATATATTTCTATAATGACATGATATTATTGTTATTTCGAGTTTTATAAGCTCTTAAGAGATAGACTTTCTTAGTTTTTAGGTGATTGTATGTTAGTAGTTTTGGTTTTTTTGAATGCAGTCGCTTTGCAATGCTTGTGGGATCCGGCAAAGGAAAGCGAGGCGAGCGATGGCGGAATTAGCTGCAAACGGCAGTGGGGGTTCTGTTGCTGAAACGACAGAGGCAGCGACGTTGGGGAAGAAAGAGAAGCACAAAGAGAAGAAATCGAGGTTGAGCTGCGAAGGAGATAACAATGGTGGGAATGTTGGTGATCATGTGAAGATCAACAAGTTCAATAATAATGATGATCATAACTCAAATAATAATAATTTGAAGTCTCAAAGTGAAATAGGGATGATGAACAATGAGGTTTCATTTGACAGTACTCATAATTTCACTTTACGTTTGAGCAAAACTACTTCTACTACTACTACTAGTGGCCCTTCGGCTTTTGGGAAAGTGTTTCCAAGAGATGAGGAAGAAGCTGCCATTCTTTTGATGGAGCTTTCTTGTGGCCTTCTTCACACTTGTTGAAACACAAAACTTTAAGAAAAAAAATTCCCACTTAATGTTTTTTTCTTTTTTTGGTTGAGAAATAAAATCAATGATTGAATCTTTAATCTAATGACTAATAATAAAGCGAAAATGCAACATCGTCAACGTTTGAGTTATGCTTAAATTTACATGCATGTTTCTAATTTGAATATTTGTTTTATGATAGTGTAATGTTACAATAATTGTGTATATTATTAAGTTAAAGATTGTGAGATCACCTAATTATCTTTTTAATGTGGGATCTTAATACGTTCTCTCGAGATTATGCACTGTTTTAATGTTTTTTTTTTATGGACAATGTTTTGAGCATGTACTTAGATTTTCTATATTATCATTCTTTGAATTTGAGTAGTTTGGGTAAATTTCATCTTCTAGAATTTTTTTAACAAATAACTCTTATATTTATGTATAATATACATATCAATACACTAATTTTGAATATAACAAAAATATTTATAAATATATCAAATGTTACTATTTATTAATAATAGACATGAAATCAGTCTATCAATATTTATCGTTAATAAATATTACTAGTAGTATCATTTAAAAAATTTAGAAGAAGAAAAAGTAAAGGTACATTTGTACTTTTTGTGCTGCTTTTTAATAATTTATTTTCGAAAAAAAAGGAATTAAAAAAGGGTCAAAATTGACTTTTAATAATTTATTTATTATGCATTTAGAAAAATAAAATAGTAGAAAAAACCTAATTTAAATTTACAATTAAAAAAATGTAAACCGAAAAATAATCGACCAATATTGGTTAGTTTAGATGAAGAAATTGTCATGGAGATGTTAGCGTTCTTCTTATTCCGACTCATGGTATTCTCGGCCGTCGGCTAACTATGGATTTCCCGAGGATTGCTTCTTTGCTAGGGCAAAAATTTGACGAATGTCGATACTTCCCAATGAATTGGGGATAAAGAGGCCTGAAGTGCGGTGTATAAATGGCTATGGAGGTTTTTGCTCAATTGGTGGTGCGAAACTTAGTTTCTTTTATGACGAAAGTCAATTAAGGATAACCGATCACGACTTGTTGTCGCTCCGAACAGCAGCGATGGATTTCTGAGTTGATTTGTGAATGCTGATTCTTCATGGAGGCCTGCTCTGCGTGTGGCAGTGGAAAGACAAGGAGTAACACATTAGAAAGGATGAGTCTGTTCTGCATTTCGTTTAATCCATTTCAGTACACTTGTATGTATCATTTAGATGAAATATTGAAGTTTAGAGTTTTGTGTTATTTGTTTGTATTGACATTGACTTTTCATAGAAGGTCCCATTTGAACTGCTCAGCTGATGTTATCAAATTTTGCAGGCCAGACCTGTTGGACTATTTCTGCTGCTACTACTTTGTTTTTTTGATTAAATGAAATTCTCCTCACAATTCCTTTCAAATGGAATATCAATATGAAGAATAGAAGCAAGACCATATGCATTTTATACATCTTTGCCTCTGGTGCTACAAATTGCTATGCCATTAGATATGCATCTGAATCCTTGGATATGATATGATATGATTTGAGGGTATTCTTCTTTATCTTATCCTCTTAGTGTGTGTGATATTCTGCTGTTATACTGCCTATTTGTTGTTTCTCTGTCTCCTACATGTCTTCTCATTCATAATAGTTCCCACAGTTGCTTAGTACCTACCATCTTGATATCTCCACAGGGTTTGTGATAATTTTGCTCACGACTGTTATACTCCATGAAATCATTGGATGGCATAACTTTCAAACTTCTGGCTTCTTAACATTTTTTCGTTCCTCAATTTGAAAAAAGTCTTACACAAAATGATTGAATGACGTAACTTTCAACATTCTGGCTTCATAGCCTTTTCCTCCTTTGCTTTAAAAATCTTCCATGAAATGATTGAATGATATAACTCTCAAAATTCTGGCTGAATGCTGTTCATACCAAAAATTCAGCTTCAGTACTGCTGGGGGGCGTCAAACATTTAATTGGACCACAGGTTTCTCGCACTAATTTATGTGTGGCCATTTCTAGGCACTCTTCTCGTTGGTATCCATTGGAAAATGAAATTAAAGAGTCATCCATTGTAAGAGGAATAACTCTCCCTCTCCCTCTCTCTCTCTCCCTGTTCAATTTGCTTTTATTGCTTATCGTTTCAAGTACATTCTTGGGTTCAGGTAAGCTCGTTTTCCTATTGCTCCAATTCAGAAAGTAGAAGGTGGCTGATCCACGACTATATCCTGAAGGTTAAATAGCCATGAGGAAGATTCTGATCTAGGCTGTTTGTGATGCATGTCTTGTATTATCTGATGGTAACTTTGACCCAATTGCAGTCTTGAAATCAACAGTTTGTCCAACTTCGTGGCTATAAATTCCCAAGTTTTGGTTGGTTGCCTACTTGCTTTCTATAGCTTTTCTTTTAATATTCAAAACTATTTAAATTAGAAACATGGGCTCTGTTCACATTTAATCTTATCTATGGTGGGCTTAGTCAAACCACAACTCCTTCAAACATTCCAATATCATTAGTGTCATGTTGGCTTAGAACAAATTGAAATTATACTACACGAAATCAGGAAATGGTTGGCTATGCTTACATATTGAGATTTGGTTCACCTACTTTTACTGACAATGATTTAAATCTCATATGTTCATGATTTTTCCAGGCCCAGCATCAGCACAGCAGTACACGACTCTCGTAATTGTTCATGAGACTGATGTTTAACATCTTACTTCAATTCTTTTAATTATTGAGCATTAATTATTGACTAATTAAGTCATGTTTAGGAATGCACATGGATCTTTGTAACACCACATTCATTTGGAAATTACTTGTATTTCTTAGTAATATTTGTGGCAGTGGCAACTTCAACGTGGTAAGTTGTATTGTAACCATTCTCCTCTTATCCCAAGATATTCTGTCGCTCTTAATTTGTACTATTTTTGGCTTTTATTCTAAACTTTGCAAATTATTTTTGTCCTTCATTATGAGAGCAGACATTGACACTTTTTTTTTTCTAGACCTAGCTTTGTTAAATAATTTAGGAAAAATATCTTTGTGGTCGGACTTTTAGTTCGAAATCGAGTCCATATGTTTTGAAACGTTACAATATTAGCCCTTAAAATTTTAAGTTTATTTCAATTTGTTCCCTATAATTCAATATCTACACTTCTAATTTTAGTTTTTTCTATTAAATACTCATCTTTTCGACTATTAACTAAAATTAAAGTTAAAAATTTCACTTTTTAATTACTTTAATTTACTTAATTGACAATCAGATTTAAGTACTAAATTGTTATAAAATTTAAATCTGAAAGATATTTGTAACATTCTACGATTAGACCTAAATTGAAACGGATCTTAAAACAAAAACTATAACATTTGACAACAAAATTAATGATAATCCCATATTATATTACCATTTTTTTTTAATTTCAAAGTTGACAGGGCATATTCGGTTAGGATAAAGGAAATTAATTTAAAGGGAAATAATAATAATAAAATACGACCGTCCTACTTGAAATGTGGTTATCCATTTATATATGCAACTTATCTGAGAGTTAATAAAATAAAGTTTTTTTATAAAATGTAAAAGCAATGGTCCGAGGTTTAGGAAATTTGGAAATTGGATATGGACACGTAAGAAATGAGCTGGCAAATCCCTTTGAATGCCAGCTTGATGCTAATGTTTTATTCTTGCAATTCCCTCAACACAAACGTGGCTTCTTCATCAGCCTAAGATTCAATTAACAAAGCTAATTTTCTGATTTCATAAGTGCTTACCACATTTTCAAAAAATGTAAATGATGACATGTCATTATATGAATATAATATTCCTTAGAAAATAGAGGCAAAATTTGAATTTCAAGTTAAAGGGAGGACTACTTTACAATTTCCTTTTTTCTTGATTTGGTACATATCTAGCAAACTTATGGATCAATTAAATCATATCATGTAACCTCAGATGTTGATGATGATGATGATGTTACTAACTCTTGGATCCGCTTACTTTCTTAAGATTCCAAATTAACTAATAACTAATAAGAAATTCCCAAATTGACTGTTTTTTTTTTTTTTTGCTTCAATTCTCTACTTCTTTACATCGATGGAATCGTATTGTTTCTGTTGATCAGACGGTGGAGAGGAAGCTTAACCGACAGATATGGGGACCCAATTGATAAATTTCATGTGGGTATTCATAAAGGCGTGGACTTGGAGGGAAAAATGAAGGGTTAGGATGAAGAGAGGTAAATGGAAGAATGGTGGATGTGATTACAGAGGATCGAGATGGCGTCATTGACTTGAGAAGAGAAGAGAAAGAAAGGGCGTGGAAGGTGTAGGATTGTAATGGAGGGAATGGGTGAGGAGTTTTAAGTGTATTGAAGTGGGTGTTAGCTTGAAGAAGAAAGAAAAGGGTAGCCATGTTAATCGAATCTGTGGTTTTCAGAGTTAAAGATGAGCGTAGGTTTTTAGCGTAATAGAGATAGAAATAGAGGAAAATACAAGGAAAAAGAGGGGGGAAAAAAAGGCGTTTTTGTGAACCTTGTGTATGAAGAGACCAGTGAGATAGAGAGAGAGAGCGAGAGAGCGAGAGATTGATAGATAGATAGAGAAGGAGTTTCGGGTGTTGTGGCTTGATGATCGATGTCGAAAATGAAACATCTTCTTCGAAAGCTTCACATCGGTGGAGGACTTAACGAGCATCAGCGATTGAGCGATGCTCGACCTGTAACACGACCAAGTTCGAGCCCCAGTCCAGGCCCAAGCCCCAATAGTAATCCATCGAGTTCGTCGTCATCTGGGTCTTCTTCGTCTTTGTCTATGGCGTCTTCTACTACAATGGGGAGATTGGAAGCTGTTGAATCAGTCGTTGATCCGGCGGCTTCTGGGGATGTTGTGGGCGGTGGGTGCGTGGATTTCAATGCCTTGGAAGAGGAGTTTCAGGTGCAATTGGCTATGGCGATTAGTGCTTCCGATCCTGATTCTAGACAAGATACTGAATCAGCTCAGATCGATGCTGCCAAGCGGATGAGTCTTGGCTGTTCGCCTTCAGTCTCCGGCAGTAAAGCCCTCGCCGAATTTCTATCGCTTCAGTATTGGGTATTTTTCCATTTAACTTGCCTTTAAGCTTTTGGAATGAATTTGGGCACTTTTTTGTTCCCATTATTCATCTTCTAGGTTTTGATTGATTGTTCAATACTGCGAACTGCAATTTCGATTAATTACTATGCATCATTCGATTCTTGGGATTTTTTTGTTTTTCCTTCTTGGCAATGAAGTTTTGAACAATTGCCATTAGATTGGTGGTGTTTCATTTTCAGTTTTAATAAACTTTGAATATTAGGTTATGCGTTTGATTGACGAGTAGGGGAATTACCATCTTCAATCTTCTTAGGTACTCTCCATTGCTTGAATTGTTTTTCGGTCATGTGATCAATTACTGCATTGTTGTTGTGAGTGCTGTTCTGATCTTTATTTCAATTTTTGGGTGATTGGTGGAAGCTTACTTTTCAAAGTATAGTTAATGGAACATAGTTATCACTTGGAGAATCGTCCCATTCCATTTTAGGACTTAGATGCAAAACTTCTCTTTTCCTCCCCTTTTTATAACTCTCAGTCCATTGGACTGCTACTGGATTGGGAATTATTGTTATGGGGCTTTTTCACTTTGATTTATGATTTTCAGAGTGAGGTTAGGACCAAGTTTGTCAGTATTAGTTCAGTTTTAGTTTTGAAATTTCCTTATTTTCATCACTTTACTTTCATTTTTTTAGCACAACTTCTCCTTTTGGGTCTTTCAGTTATATAAGTGTTGTTATGGTTTTAGTTCCAGAGATGATGATTTTAAGGTTGTTACTCCTTTTGCCATCAGGAAGTCGTTATTTTTTGGCTTGTGCCTGTCTTATCCTGTGTCAAGTTTGTTAGGGTCCAATATGTTCATTTCTAACATTGTTTGTCTGGTTTGATTGCTATTTGTGTTCTTTTGAATCTTTTCTGTGTGGAGTCAAAACTGCCAATTACTTGTTTTTGTGCAGAATATTCAGAATCAATAGAAGTTCTTCCTTTATTTTCATCACTTAGCTTGCACATACACCCTCACACTCTCACGTGCAAATGCACATATCTTGCAAAATTGTCAAGTGCAATGTTAGTTTGCTAATCTAAATGATCCATTGTTCAACGATTTACCCTTTAGTTCTTTTTTGGGTTTAGGTCCTTGGAAACAGTGTCTGGTCTTGTTATCCATATCAACAATCAATCTATAATTTTTGGTTGAAATGATAGATATTTGAGTATTAAGGTTTTCTTCTGAAGTTGTGTTGCCAGGAATATTTTGTAATATATCTTGACTGCTAGAAATTGAAGGAAATAGGATTATCCTTCCATTTACATCTTTCAAATATTATTAAATAAGAATTACTTACAACTTCTTTTATGCACACAATTCTGTATTTCTATGTTATCAATTTGTGAACATATTGTTAAATGCAGTTTGTTATTTTGTTATCGTTGATTATTTGTCATAGCAGCAGCAATTGCATAACTATTTTATTTACCAATGCAGAGCTATAATGTTGTAAATTATGATGAGAAAGTGATGGATGGATTTTATGACTTATACGGCATTACTGCAAACTCTAGCACCCGTGGAAAGATGCCACTGTTAGTTGATCTTAAAGAAATATGTGTGACAAGTGATATTGACTATGAGGTGATTTTGGTAAACCGCTTGCTTGATCCCGAGCTTCAACAGCTGGAGAGACAAGCATATAACATATTCATGGAATGCAGAGTTTCTGAATATGGCTTCATTTTAAGTGGCCTGGTTCAAAAAATTGCTGATATGGTTGTTGCTAGAATGGGTGGTCCTGTTGGTGATGCTGAAGAAATGTTGAGAAGGTGGACCCGCAGGAGTTATGAGATGCGTAGTTCCCTGAACACTATTATTCTACCACTTGGACGTCTTGATATTGGACTTGCACGTCATAGAGCCTTGCTTTTTAAGGTTGAAAACTTTCCATTTTATACCTTTCACCATTTATTTTCTTGAACTAGTGTGACATGCTTTAATAATATCTGCCATCATGGTTTCTATGGCTTTTCAAACTTTGGCTCTTTTTTTGGAACAATTATCAGAAATGTTGTAGTTCTTGCTGATATCATTTTCTTTCTTTCATATTTTTGGTTGAAGTTGCTTACTTTATAATTTTGGTATTAGGTGCTAGCTGATAGGATTAATCTTCCATGCATACTTGTCAAAGGAAGCTACTACACTGGTACTGATGATGGAGCTGTGAACATGATCAAAATTGATAATGGAAGGTAATGATAGATGATCGAATCTCTTTTTAGTCTAGTATATAATATCTAAAGAAATATAGTGGATTTCTCTATCTGAACCCTTCTTTTTTCCTCAATCTGCGGCTGTTCACATCTTGGTTCCATTTTGTTGATTTAAGTTTATTGGTTCAGTTGTAATGATAAATTCTAGTTGGTAGTAGAAAAGGAAATACTCCTGTGCGATTCTGTTGGTGACAAATGCATATAGGATGGCTACTCAACTCTGATGCATCTAAACAAAACTAGCATCTTTTGATTTTTTTCCCTTTTGATTTAGTTTAATTAATTTTTGCATGCCAGAAATACTGTAGTTTATGCTTGAAAAAGAAAAAGAAGGGCATACTGTAGATTACAACTAGGCATAGGACAGGGGATGGATTTGCGGAAATTTTATCAATGTAGCAACTGAAAATGCAGTCTTCATTTTCTTTTATATCCGTGAGTATCTAGGCCAGCTTACATGCACCTTGACTAATCTCACGGGACAACCCGCTTGACCCTACAACATTTGGGTGTCAATGAAACCTATGACCTGTTAGTTAGTTATTGAGACTATGTCTCATTTCTTATCACTAGGCCAACTCATGATGGTTCATCAATTTAATACAAAAGTAAGGGTACTGTTGCCAATTGGAAAAGATTACCTTACATCTTTCCTCCCAACAGTCCTAATCCTGTGCCTCACCGCTCTCCCCACCCACACACGAAAAGCCTCTCCCTACCAGTTCTAGGTTTTCTGGAAACTAATGTACCATGCTCTTCATGTCCTGTGTGTTTATAAAAACATGTTGCAGTGTTTGCCCTATCTTTTATATTCATATTAATCTAGCCTAAGGACTAAGAATATCTTATAGAATTACTCAGAGGTCTAATATCTTCATATGTTTTTTTCTGTGATGCAGTGAATATATTATTGATCTTATGGGTGCTCCAGGCACGCTTATTCCCTCAGAGGCGCCCAGTTGTCAATTTTCGAATTATGGATTTGATAGGAGGCCAGCAGATGTTATAGAAGTTCCTGAAGATACACCACTATTACAAAATGAAGGAGCTGAAGCAGTATCAATTTCATCTACGCAAGATGAAGTAGCAAATGTTTGCAACTTAATATCCAAAGAAGCTTCAGATTTAGATGCTCAATCAAAAGAAAACATTAGGAACTTTATTGAAAAGATTCAAAGTGGGAGTTCCGATTTTGATTTTGCAAAGCTTCTAGAATCAGAAAGCAGTGCCTGTGAAAGTTCATTGGGTGCATTTGCACAGTCCGCTTCTGCACAAAAGAAGAAAGTGAAAAAAGTGTCAAAGTATGTCATAAGTGCTGCAAAGAACCCAGAGTTTGCTCAGAAATTACATGCTGTCTTGTTAGAGAGTGGTGCATCACCTCCTGCAGATTTGTTTTCAGATATAGAATCACAGGATAACGGTGAAAGCAAAGAAACTTTTCAAATGTATCCAACCGACGGAAAAGGGATAGATGTTGGGCTTCAGAGCCACCCCTATATTTTAGCAAGTCACGGACAGTCTTCTGCTACTTCTACTGAAACGGAGTGTTTGAACAATTTTGTGCATGAAAATAAGCAGAAAGTGTCTTGTGGGGGATTGTCTGAAGAACAAACGGCCAATACAAATGCCAACAACCACAGCGTTTTTTGGCCTCACAGTGTGAAAAACGAGGGATTTGTGTTTGTCAATGTTAATGGTGAAGCAGGAAAATTGGTTGATGTTAATGGAACTTTTCATCGTGAACATATGGATGGTGTTTCGTTGACATCTGATGCTGACTATCATAAGAAACTAGGAAGTGCCTTAGTGAGTGAAGAAAGAAGATTGTTGCAAGATAAGAGCGGTGGAACTCTTCAGTGCTTTGATTTGCATGAAAATTTGTTAGAAACTGATGATAGTAAACTGCATGCTAGTGATGAGCACAATGAGACAATTGACCCAATATTAGGTGAAGTTGCAGAATGGGAAATTCCTTGGGAAGATCTTCACATTGGTGAACGTATTGGTATTGGTAAGATACATGTCTAGTCTCAATAAGTTGAATTACAAATTTGATCCTTATGGTTTGGAGAAAGTTAGAATTTTTTGAACTTTAGTTTAAAAGTTAGAATTTTGTCCCTATGGATTGATAACCCCTGTAAAATATTAGGAACTGAGACTATTTATGAGACTCTTATCTAACTAAGAACTATTCATGAGTTTTTTTCAAGCTATAAAGATGAAATTCTAACTTTTAAAACCATATGGACTAAATTCTAACTTCTCTAAATCATAGGGACCAAATTCACAATTTAACCTATCATTTTGGTTGTGTGTTTATCTATAGACCCCTTCCTTAAAATATCACTGGGTCCAATCAAGTTTTAGGGGAATATGTACTACAGGTTTAATTATGACTTTTAATCATTCATAGCTGAAAGGGTTTGTTTGGTAAGCCACAATGAGTTTCTGTAAAACTAAAACTGTGAACTCACTAAAGAAGACAAGGATGCTGGTAAAATGACTGTTATCTAAATGTGTTTTCACTGATGTTTCAAAAAACAGAAAGCTATTCTGAAAACTGCTTTCAGAATAAGTTCTTGGTTTTCTTAATGTTATAAAAGGTGGACATTGTTGTTCAATCACTGTTGTGCTTTCAATCTATTCATAGTTTTGTCTT
>JBBPDJ010000021.1:1431352-1473493 GCA_037974625.1 Cucumis cinereus
AACACTAAATTTCTCATTGAACATGTATTTTGAATATTTTTGTTCGAGTTGGAGTTAAATTTGGATATTTTAAACTAGAGGAAGTTGCTGTGAAGAAGTTCTTGGATCAAGATTTTTCTGGTGCTGCTTTGGTTCAATTAAAATGTGAAGTAAGTTGCAGGGTCCAATCTTTAGGTTATTTATTTGGAAAATTTGCTGGATCTATCCGTATTTTTTTTTTAAAGTAAATGCAAATGCAGGCTTTTTTTTCCAACCCAAGAAATTAACATTTTTAAGACTTGAATGCCCTGGTTTGGAACTGGAAAACCACAAATAGGGGAAATTTAGGAAAGCAGAATGGAACAACTAGATAAAGCTAACAATTAAAATTAATTACAAAGGCTTGATGACTGGAAAAAAATTATTCCAATGGCCTAAACATGGGGTGAGGGAATTGGATGAAGATTTGTTGGGGGTTGTAGCATGTCGTGCTTGATTAGGACTCAGTCTAAATAATTTGGTATTTTTAATTACGAAAACGAACCTTATGTTGATGGTCGTAACCACAATCCATTAGTGATTGCTTTTACCAATGATTGCTGACTGGATCTGGTTGCTCAATGAATTTTTGGATCTATCAGCCATTTACATCATCAAAGTGAAATAGTATTGATTACTATCCAGACTCGTGTGGGTTTAAAATTTTGTCGTATTTACAAATACTTTTTATTGAGCTTGTTTTCTGCGGTATGCTATATTTGCAGCTGGCCATAATTTGTGTTTGTGAAATGAGTTAGTTGATAACAATCTCTTTAAGGGCTTTTTTTTACATATCGTTAAACTCCTGCTTATTCATGCAGGTTGAAATCATGTTAAGGCTGAGGCATCCTAACGTTGTCCTTTTCATGGGAGCTGTCACTCGCCCTCCCCATTTCTCTATCCTTACAGAGTTTCTTCCCAGGTTGATTATTTTGCTTTTCCCCCCTTCTCCTTTAACATTATTTTAGCCTAAAGATTACATGCCACTTTCTAAAAGTTAAGCTGCGGTGTAGTTTAATTGCTGTCATGAGTTTGTGTCAAATTTACTTTTACTGAGAAGCTGTGGGTTAATCTTATGTTGTGGTATTATGCATATTCTCAATGTCAAGTTAGTTTCAGTTATCACCAAAACTACTGTCAAATTCAATCAAATTGTTATGTTAACACAAATATGGAGGGAATTTTTTGGGTTGATACAACTTGTCGCCTTATATTGGATTGCACACATAAAGAAGCACAAACTTTCTGATAATTACTGCTTTTCCAAGCTACCTCAAACACTTCTTCTAGCTATCTCTGTGCACAAGTTATGTCATTGTCGAGAAGCCTCATGAGCATGAGTATGGTGCTGCATCTAAAGAAAGTCGAGCTATATCCATCCTGCATCTAAATGTATCAATAAACATTTCAGGGGAAGTTTGTATAGGTTACTGCATCGGCCCAACTCTCAACTAGATGAAAGGAGACGATTGAAAATGGCTCTTGATGTGGTAAGGAGTTGGGAAAAAAATCCTCTCTCCACGAAACATAGTTATCTTCTTTTAATAAATCTTTTTTTTCCAGGCCAAAGGAATGAACTACTTGCACACAAGTCATCCGACCATTGTTCATAGAGATCTAAAGTCCCCCAATCTGCTTGTTGATAAAAACTGGGTTGTCAAGGTATTTGAAACTATTTTTTGGACACTATTTTTTGTATGTTCCAGTTAAGGGAGATTGATCTTTTCTAGTATCTAACTTTCATCGATTCATAGGTTTGCGACTTTGGTTTGTCACGTGTGAAGCAGAATACATTTCTATCTTCAAAGTCAACTGCTGGAACGGTACTAACCTTGATAGTTGTGCACAGAAAGTGGATATACTACCTTACTATTTTATTCAAATTGCAACCTTCATAATTTGCACATCTGGTTTTGCAATAGTAATCAATCATGCTAATTGTTTTCTGCTTAATTGTAGCCTGAGTGGATGGCACCAGAAGTTCTAAGGAACGAACCAGCAAATGAAAAGTAAGTTTCGACGAGTCATCAAACTGGGGGAAACATATATTTTGCTCAAATTTGACATGATATTGACACTGCCTATATGGCATGCAGGTGTGATGTGTATAGTTTTGGTGTAATATTGTGGGAGTTGACGACATGCCGCATACCGTGGAAAGGTTTGAACCCAATGCAGGTCGTAGGAGCTGTTGGATTCCAGAATAGGCGCCTGGAAATTCCACAAGATGTTGATCCAGCAGTTGCACAGATCATTTGCGATTGTTGGCAAACGTAAGTTTAAACTTTCAATACTCATGTTTGTCTTATTTTCATAGATGATCAACCCATCCGCTTTCAATTTCCAGTACTAGTAGAATTTACTCACTAAACTGAAATTAATTAGTATAGTCAATGAATTATAATAGTTTGTGTTTCGTTTATATACAAAATGGTTGATACTATAGTAAAGAGGGAGAGAGGATGAGTAGAAATATGTAAACATGGTACTAAAGAGAGATTTAAAATAGTATTACTACAGTTAATTGTGGATTATAATAGTTGAAACCACTGGAGGCCAAAACACTAACACTAGGTGAGCTATAGTAGCTGATTGCTTCCCTAAGCAGCTTCAAGAGTATCATTTCACCATTATTGCAGTTTGTTTCATCGTGTGATTATTAATCATTCTTGGGTCACTCCTATATCTTGAAGTTTCAATCCTTTTCGCAGGGACTCACAATTGAGGCCGTCGTTCTCTCAGCTTATTACTCAATTGCGGCGCCTGCAACGGCTTGTTCAGAAACCATACTCCGGGAATCAAATATCGGAGTGAACAGAAAAGATTTATCTGCATTTAAATTGAAGTTGTTCGATGGCTCGAAGAGTCAGAGCAGCCAATGTTGGTTCTTTTTTCTTTTTTCTTTTTCTTTTTCCAGTAAAGTTTGGAAAACACGACTGAATAGGGAAGGTGCTAGTTCATTCAAAGTGGGGGCTGAGCACAAACCTATTTAGGAGTGAAAAATGGAAAAATCCTTCAAAACAACAGGTAGCTGCATAAGTTAAAAGTGCAGTGGAGGGATTTACCATTTTTTTAATATATTGTAGTTCCTAATGTGTAGTAGGTTGTATTAAATTCACATGTAAGAAATTTCCCAAATGAAAGGGAAAAAAAGAGAAAAAAAAAAAAAAAAAGAAAGAAAGAAAGAAAAAAAGAGAAAAAAGGCAAAATAATAACTTCCAAGCTCAAGCTGTGTGTCTGCCTGTGGAGGCCTTTGGGGAATTGTAAACATTTGGTCTCTACAGATTACTGTGTAAAAGAAATTTAACCCCCACCAGAACCCTCACAAAAAAATGAAAAAGCAAAGTTCATATGATTTATTTTGTGTGCTCATTTATCTAACACAATGTCTATTATATTTAGGGTTTAGGGTATGTTAAATTATAATTGTTATGTGAACTAATTTAGTAATTTAGATATATCATTCAAACATGAAATCCAATGGCCATTGTAATTTCCTATCTTAGGGTATGTTTGGGGCATGGAGTGAGGTGGAGTGGAGTGGGCTATAATAGTTCATTCCATGTTTGTGACAATGATTATTTTAGTTGGGGATTAGAATTAGGATTAAAATGACCCACATACTTTTACTTTTCTTCAACCCTAGGGGTATTTGTTTCGAGAGTTGGAAAGTTCGTCGACCAACTTTCCAACACCACCTCCAGTGATCGTCGCTGGTCAATCTCCGACCACCACCTCCGGTGATCGTTGTCGACCAATCTTCGACCACCACCTCCGATGATCGTCGTCGGCCAATTTTCGACCACCACCTCAGGTGATCGTCGTCGGCCAATTTTCGACCACCACCTTCGGTGATCGTTGTCGACCAATCACCACCACCACCTCTAGTGACTCCACCGACTAACTTCTAACAACCAACTTCGGCGACCACCGCCAACTAACCTTCGATCGCCACCGATCAATCTTGAAAATTTTTAATAAAAATATTTTAAAGATATAACAAATCAAATAAATTTATATGTATAAATACTTTTTTTAAAAAAAAATTGAAACTCATTTGTGTTTTTTTATTTTAAGAAGTTTTTATAAAAAAATGTTTAAATAAAAATGAATTTTTGAAAGATATTTTTCTAACTCATTCAAAGTACTTAGTTTAATTATATTAATATTTTTTAAAATATATTTTCTCATTCGGAGGTTTTTCTAATTATTTTTATTATTAGGTTATTTTTTTAAAACTATCATTTTCTCCTTTTTTTTTGTTTTAAACTAATGTTTTTTTTTTCAGTTAGTGAATAATTGAATTTTCTAATAATTAAATTTAAGATTAAAATAGTAGTTTATTTCAATTTTAAGTTAACATATTATAATATTTTTCAAAAAAAAACCATGATTTTTTTTTTCAAATTAGTTAAAGTGATAAAAGTCTAAGAAATTTTATTTCAAAACCTAGTAAAATCTAAATAACATAGATATATATAATATTAAGTTTTATAAAAGAGACTGTATTATAAAATTTTATAACATGGACATCTTATGTAGTAGTAAACTAGTTTTTATAAATTGGTAGAAGATATAATTTGAAATATGTTTTTAGAAAATGATATTTAATGTACCTAAATATATGTATGACAAAAATAATAAGTGCAAAAAAATAGACATGATCTAACATAACCAATATTTATTTTACAGATTATAATTTGGACTATAATAATCTGCAACTCAAACTAATACTCTGCATCCCAAACAGAGACTATAATAATATAATCCACAGACAATAATAACCGCAGACTATAATAACTCACTTTGCGTTCCAAACGGCCCCTTAATAGTTAGAAGAATTTGGTTTCATTAGAAACAATTTGTCATGCATAATTAGAGGATTCAAAGATGTTTTATTAAATATTTTATTTTATTATTATTATTTTTCATAAAAAATCGATTTTTAATTGAGTCAACAAATAATTTAGTGTAAAACAATAAAACAGAACAGGAAAGAGAAAAAAAGAAAGCAAATGACTTTTTAGTGCTAAAATGAAAATGAAAAATTTAATTTGGATAGGGAATTATTGACAACCAGAAACTGAGGAAACGAACCGTTGGCCGGAGTCATGGACATACTCCCGGGAAGAGCACCGCCGCCGACTTTCCTTCTGTCCGCGCCGAACTCCAGCCCTTTTATTTCACCGTTCACAAACATTAGACCTCTTCACCTCAGAAATTCAGTTTCTAGAATATCCCTCTCATTTTCTTTCCGAAAAGGAAGCAACTTGCCACCGGAAACTGGCTGCCCTGTTCCGCCGGAACAGCTGCCGATTAACGAATATCAGACTCTCTCCACCTCTTTCCCCTTCTCCTGGGCCGCTGGAGACATCGTTGAGTACTGTTCTCGATTGGTCATCACCGGCGCTTCCTTCGCTCTCTTCATCGGGCTTCCGGTTGCTTGGTTCGGCACCGTGGGAGTCGAATCGGAACCGTTGAAACGATTTCTTTGCGCTGTTTCGAGTGGGATTTTGTTCGTCACGATTGCTGTTGTTAGGATGTATCTCGGCTGGGCTTACGTCGGTAACCGTCTCCTCAGTGCGACTGTCGAATGTAAACCCTAACTTCTGTGTTCTTACGAACCCTAAATCGTAGTTCTTCGAAAAAAAAAAAAAAAGAATTAAATCATCGTTCTGAAAATTTCCTTTATACAGACGAAGAGACCGGATGGTACGACGGGCAGGTACATTCAGACAGTTCTTCTTCTTCTTCTTCTCATAGGATCAAGGTTCCATTTCATCCCTGAAATTAAAAGCTCATGTTTGCAGATTTGGGTAAAAACCGCCCAAGTTTTAGCCCGCGATCGCCTCCTCGGTTCCTACACTGTAAGTAACCGATCTCTATCTCGATTTCGGATCCATAAATCCAAGTTTCAGTTAGCGATTTAGAAACGTTATGGCGTTTAAAACAGGTGAAGCCGGTGCTCAATAGGCTAAAGTACACTCTCGTTACCCTTGCGGCGTCTCTGTTTGTGTCCATTGTTTTGCTTGTCAACATTGATGGAGGAGAATTGCTAGGGCCTTTCTTCACCGGAAAATCAACGGCGGATGACGGCGGCGATAGAGTAATTCGCGGTGTTTATAGCGATGAATCCGCTAGATCTTTCGAGCCTGATGCATTCTGTGGGCCGGAGGAACATGATCTTCTTCAGTGATGTTCATCCTAATGCCAATTGTTTGATCAATGTTTTTTTTATTATTTATTATTTTTTAAAAAAACCATTAACTTCATATCTCTAACCTCACTTTACATGTTAAGTCATACATTATCCATATAAAATATCATAGTTTAAATATCAATATTTACATGTTACTAAACTCAAATAAATATTAATTTGTTAGTATACATGCAATGGTATGGCTAAATATCATATATTGCAAATAATCTTTTTTTAAAAACAAAATAAAAAATAATAATTAAATACTCTTGTGTTTGGTTTTTGTTTGCTATAGATATTCAAAGTGGGTCTACTATTATTAAATTAATATAAAAGAAGATTATGAAACACTATAAACTAATAATTTAAAGTTTGTATTGAGATAATGTAGTGATTTTTTTAAAGTGGTCTTTTGCGATAATTGGTTGTCGAAGCGATGCCTAGAGGTGGTTCTTAGAGTTGAATGTGAGAGTGTGTCGCTAGAGTAGTCGTTTGTGATAATTGTCGTTGGTGTGAACAATGATAATCACTGATGACGGTTGTTGAGGGAGTTAGTCACTAGCAAGTGGAGTCAAATATGACGGAGAGACAACTGATTATTTAACCAACGAGGGTGTAGTAGTTTAAAAAACTATAGTCTAAATGTATCAATATGTTATTACAGTTCATTCAACCCCATTCTAAACTGGGTTCAAATGGCTCATTTGTATTAAAAATAAGTGGCCACGTCATTCTAACTCACATGCTTAAAAATATTTAGGTACATTTTCAACTTGTATACCGTTTCCACCACTAGACATACTTACAATGTCTAATAATATAAACCATACCACTATCTAGTGGTGGTTGTGCTTTCATCACTTAGTGAGATACTTTATTTATTTTGTTTATATATATAAGATATTTGGCAAAACGATGACGTATTTGTTATAGATAGACATATATTTGATGGATTTTGTTTGGATACTTGTATTGGAATGAATAAGAAGTTGAATTGGTTTTGAAATGTCATATTTGAATGGGATAGTAATACTCACAATAACTAAAAGCCAAACTTTTTTGAAAAATTATTTTAATAATAGAGTACAGTAATCTATCAATGATAGATATCGATAGATATCAATAGATGTTATATTCCAATGTCTAGCACAGACTATAAAATCCTATTATATTTGTAAATATTTTCGACAATTTTGTTATCTAAAAATAATTTTTCCTAAAAAAACTAAATGTGAAGAATAATTTTAAAATTTATTGAATTGAATTTATGCATTTCAAGACTAAAATAGAATGATTTCCTCCCAACTAAAATAGTATTTTGATCACACTTGTATTCAAAATGAAAATTTAGAAAACTTGGTTTAAAAATAATTCTTTGCCAAATTCCTGAAAAAAAATATATAAAATTAAATTTGTCCTTTTTTTCTTTAAGATAAAATCCCTTTTGACACAAGAGCTCATCGAAAATTGACAACCACCACAAAAGATGTTTAGTGATTCATAAGGGAATGAAATTGTAATATAATGTAACACGTTTGAATTAAACATTTTGAGTCTGATTTGTAATGTAAAACTTATTTTATACAACAGTTTTTAATTTAACTTTATTTTTTATTGTTTTCAAATTTCACGATCTCATTTTTCGTTTTGTCTCAATTATAACGCTTTTCGACCAACTTTTAATTACGGATTACATTTAGACTCAAGTAATATAAAATTGTTATAATAAAAGAAATCTTTTATTTATTATGTTTTTAAGAAGAAAAAAAAAATATTTTTATGGAGCATGGACCCACATGGGGAAATAAAAAAAGAATATCGGATTTGGGTTCATGCATCTGCCTCTTCAACCGCCTTCTCTTCTTGGCAGGGCAACGTGAAAAAGAAAAAAAGAGAAGTAGTTTGCAATTTTAATTTCTAAAACAAATTAATAATTAATCATGATAAATAATAATAATAATAATAATAATAATTTTTCCTCTCCGGTCCGAATAAATTGTACCGATCATGGGGGGATTCAATTCGCATCAATGAACAATCCCACCATTTCTTCTTCTTCATCTTTTTCTGAATCTGCCGCTTTCTTCACTCCCCATTACAGGTGAGTTTCGAACTTCATTTCTTTCCTATGAACCAACTCTGCTTCCTTTGAAATTTCTTTTCTTTCCTTGAATTCTTCTTCTTCTTCTTCTCAATGTATTCAGTTCTAATAAACTCAAATCTTAAGGATTTTTGTCGATCATCTTTGTGTGTCTGACTGAACAGTCTGAGAAATTGAGTTTCTCTTCCTTCTAATTTTAGCAGTATTGTACTTTTCTGCTAGTTCTATTTTGGGTATAACAAAAAAGGCGGTGATGATTACGTGTTTTTCGGATCTTTTTTAATTCGTGGGTTGGCTTCCGATTTTAATTCCTGGGTTTCGATCTCTGCTTTAAAATGCTGGGTACTGCTTAAGAAAAATCTTCGATTTAAGGGCTTGAGAAGATTGAGATGTGAGGAATTTGGATTTTATCCGATGGGGCTAGAGATCAAAATCGATAATGGATAAGTTTTTCATTGTTGACTGATTTTGAAATCGGTCGACGAACCATCGTTAGATCCTGAAATGATATGTGTTTAACAGATGGGGAAGTTTTATAATTTATTGTGGGATTGGACGACAAGGGTTTTTCCGTCGATCAGTGGAGTCAGCTCAAAACCAGAAGTTGGAGGATAATAACTTTGGAATGATATGTAATATTAAATTGAAGTTAGCTGGGGTTAGAGAATTAAAAAACAAATGTTGTGTGTCTTCAAATGGTTGGCGCTTGATACAGGATAATCTTATCTTAGATTCTTGACATGATTAATTTTTTTCTAATGAAACTCTAGTATTTGATTAGCCACGGAACTTTATACTGAAAGTATTGGTAACATGTCTTTTCTTGATTTTCTTGGTCGCCTAGTTGTTTTATGTAGTGTTTCTTTTCTTAGAAGAAGACACTTAATGTAAGGTTGATTACATTTCCATTGGATAGATATTGGAATTTTTTATTAAATTTTGAAATGGTTTATGTCTGCGATACTTTGGACTGACAACTGATAGTTGTAATGTTCTTGAATAATTACTCTCAACTTTTATGTTTGCTTGCCTTTAGATCCTGTTGTTTGTTCATCCTTTTGAGAAAGACTTGGGGTTGCAACAGATTACTTCTCTGAACCCTGCATCCATAATGATGAAGCAATTGCAGATTTGGTTGTTTTCTACTTTTCTTTAGCTGCGAGCAACTTCAGTTTATGCCAGTGTGTGGTTTGACAGCGTGATGCTTCTTTTCCAATTATTAACAAAGCTATATGGTACCTGGAAGGTATTCTAAAATGAAGCCGCAAGCAGTTTATGATGTCGAACTTATCAGTTCTACAGAGAGTATAAAACATGAATTTTGGCCTCTAGATCCAATCGATCCGGTTCAAGCAAAGTTCCCATGCTGTTTGGTTTGGACACCTCTTCCTGTTGTCTCTTGGTTGGCACCTTTCATTGGTCATGTTGGGATTTGCAGGGAGGATGGAGTCACATTAGATTTCTCAGGATCAAATTTTGTGAATACTAATGATTTTGCATTTGGTTCTGTTGCAAGATACCATCAACTCGACCGAGAAAAAGTAAGTTAATAGTTATTGGTTTACATAAATATTTCATGAAATTAATCCCATGTTTCTTAACAATGCTGATTGAAGTGCATCATTTCACTCAAGGAAGTTTAATGATACTTATGTGCGTTTCTTGCTGAAACCATTTTCTGTTTCCATGTTCGCTATCTTCCTTGGTTTTAATGCCATCTTCTTTTACATATGGCTACCCTACTCTTTCTTTCTAGTTTTTTATTTTTCTCTCTGTAAACAGTGTAAAATTTGTTGATGGATCGTTAACAATGTATGTTTTTTTCAGTGTTGCTTCCCGACCAGCTTAGCTGCACATAAATGTAAACAGGGGTACCAGCATTCACAGTATGGAACTGCCATTACCTGGGATGATGGCCTACAATCAAGTACACGATATTTTGAGCATAAATCGTACAACCTTTTTACGTGCAACTGCCATTCCTTTATTGCCAATTGTCTGAACCGTCTTTGTTACGATGGATCGATGAGTTGGAACATGATAAATGTAGCAGCTCTAATTCTGTTCAAGGGGCATTGGGTTGATGGAATGTCAATTGTAAGATCATTCCTTCCTTTTATACTGGTGGTCTGCCTGGGCATTGCCATGGTTGGATGGCCATTCTTGATTGGTCTGTTTTCGCTTTCTCTCCTCTTGGTTGGTTGGTTTGTTCTGGGTACTTATTGTATAAAAAGCCTGTTGGAATGTTAGATTTGGATGAACATTTGTAGTTGAGAATCAGCTGAGTGATGGTGCTCTATCCATTCTTGCTTGCAACTTACAGAGAAAATGTTTGTTCATATTGTTGAATTTGGACTTCAACATTGAGTTTCATACCAAATATAGAAAGACACTATTTTTGTTAATAATTTGAACAGATATTTTATTATTATTATTTTTTTAAATGTTGGGTTATTCTCAATTTTTCTATTGGGGTAAAGCTTGAATTCTTAGTTAAATAATAAAAACAAGAACAGTTTTTTTAATCTACTTTATTTAGTTTTCAAATTTTGCTGACATTAATGTTAAAACATGATGAGTAGAAACATGGGTAGAAAGTGGATAAAAGTTATAGAAACTTATCTAGGAGTTTGATTTTTTAAAAATTTAAAATTAAAATGGTAATCAAGTGAGACCGATTTGTTTTAGAAATTGAGAATGATTTAGCGGGGGTGTTTTCTTTTCTCGTGCTCACGATTTCTCCCTTGCACTTTGCATTGAAATTAATACCATAAGTGTTATAAGTTAGGGTGTTTCTCATTTCTTTCTTGCCCTCACTTGTTAGGGCATTATTCATTCGTTTCTCATCTTTCATTTTTTCCTTTGCACTCGCATTCGTATTTGAATAATTTGTTTGTAGTTCAGACACATTAGAGCTCTTTTTTTCTAACTCCCTTACATTCACGCTCCTTTTTTTTTTTTTCACTTGAATTCGACAATTTGAATGCTTAATAGTGATTTCGAAAACATAAGATTATTCTTTTCATTTTAAAAATTATTTTAGAACATGCGCATAAGAATCATTAGAAATTTAATTTGGATGTTATAAAAATTGTATTTAAATGTATAGAATTTTATTTAAAAGTATAAAATTAAATATTAAATTAATGGTGAGTAATTAGAGTTTTTTCAATAATCGCAAACGTGGACAGAAACGCTAAGCGTATATTTGTCAAATCCAGTAAATTGCACTGTAGGATTGGTCACCGGCGAAAGTGTCCTATCCCTCTGACCGATTGAATATCCCTATCTCTGCTGATTTCGCCCAGAAAATTCCAAACAAAATTCTGTATCCGAATGGACCCAATCTATACTTGGTTCGATCAAATCCAAGTTTCACGATCCCGAGTCATACCGATTCACCGCCCTAGAATCTCAACTCTAACCGACCCACCCACGAACTTACGCAGCTGATCATTCACTCCTTTTCAATTGTGCCCAGTGCCGACAATTGAGCTCGCTCGGCCATTCTTTTGCGCTGTTTTCTGCTATTCCAATTTCTTCACTCGGGGCATGTCCTCTTCGCCGTCTGCGAATGCGAGGGATGGGGAAACTGTCCGAAGGGACCGAATTCTCTCCAGCAAGCTGTATTTTGATGTTCCTTCTTCAAAGGTACTGGACCAAAATTTTGGTTAATCTCAGTGTGCATGTAAGCTGATTCCTGGTGTCGCCTGAAACATGTGTGTTTCTGGGTTTTGTTGACAAACAGGTTCCGGTGATATATTCGTCATCTTATGACATCTCATTTCTTGGAATAGAGAAGTTGTAAGTAAATGGTGCTTTATTCTTTCCTGCTTTGTTTGTGTTCTCAATCATCTGATTTTCAGGATTCATGGGTATCCCGTTCAGTTTTCTTCGCCTTCTAAAATTCTTTTTTTTTTTTTTTTTTAAGTTGGTAAGTTTTTACTTGGAAATCCCGTATTTAGGCATCCATTTGATTCAAAGAAATGGGGTCGTGTATGCCAATTCCTTATTGCCACTGGAGTTTTAAGGAAAGATCAAATTATCGAGCCTTTGGAAGCTAAGAAGAATGATCTTCTTGTGGTGCGTTTCTAGATTCCACATTTTTGTTTACTTTATATGCACGTTCTATGAGTAGATTGGAACATTCGCGCTTTTCCTCTGTCTCTTTCTCCACGAATTCTCAAATTGCAAAAATTTCGAACCTGAAGTTCAACTGCTTATTTGAAGTATAATTGAAAGACCCATCTTTGTAATGTTTGACCAGGTACATCCGGAATCATACTTGAGTAGTCTGAAGAACAGTTCAAATGTTGCTAAGATTATCGAGGTATTGCAGCATATCCTCTTGCTTTTTGAGCCATCTTGTTGCTCTTGTGCTATAATTTTGTTTTGTTAAACATTATCCGCGGTGAAGGGTACTAGTTACTCGTTTCTTTTTGGGGGTGGGACTTCAGTAGGCATGCTTATTTAGAATTTTAAGTTGAAGTCCCTTTTTCAAAGACATAGTGAGAATTGTAAGATATTAAAGCCTCAGATGTTTTATTTTTAGGAGGTTGAATATGCGTTGAGTTGTATTAATTTTCCCTTTTCTATATTCAATTGTTGGTTGTAGTCTTTCAGTTTTGATAGATCTGCACTACAACAATATAGGTCCCTCCTGTTGCTTTGTTTCCTCATTGTGTTGTCAAGGAGAAAGTTCAACGTCCTTTTCGTAACCAGGTGAATTATAGGATTCATCTCAAATTATATTCCTCTCTTCTTTCATGTAAAATTTAGAATGGGTCGTAAATGTTGTATCCTGCTGCAGGTTGGAGGGAGCGTATTAGCTGGAAAAGTAGCAAAAGAGAGAGGATGGGCCATCAATGTTGGAGGTGGTTTTCACCATTGCTCAGCAGAACAAGGAGGGGGATTTTGCGTGTATGCAGATATTTCTCTGTGTATACACTACGCTTTTGTTCAGCTAAATATATCAAGGTATGCTGTACATAAATTGGCACCGTGGTGATCTAAAAGAACTCATGCCTTGCTGAATTTTGTTGCATAGCAAGTACTTGTGAACCTGTTGTAATGAAGCCTTATCCTAGTGATATTCTACGTTTGCAGGGTAATGATTATTGATCTCGATGCCCATCAAGGAAATGGCCATGAAATGGATTTTGCCCATGATAGTATGGCAATTTTTTTTTTCAGTTATAGCTTTTAATTGGCTCTCTTTTGGAATGGTAACGATTTTATCTATGCTAGCAGGACGAGTATATATTCTTGATATGTTCAATCCTGGAATATATCCATTTGTAAGTTACTCTGATATTCTATGGTCGATGAAATTATTGATTCTGCTGTTTTGTGTTTGCTCTCTTGTTAGTTTTTTTTTAAGAGATGCCAATTTTCTATTTCCATCTCATTTTCAAAGTCACTATTACCATTTTGATTGAGGATAGAAGTTTTGACTTTTTCTCTCGGTATGTGTGCGTATGTCAGGATTATGAGGCTAGAAGATGCATTGATCAGAAAGTTGAAGTAGTTGTAAGTAAAGCTTGTTATGGAAATAGATTCTGTTTGTTTCTCTTGTTGCTTGCGTGTTCATGGATACATTTTCTCATGCAGAGTGGGACCACAACAAGTGAATACTTGAAGAAATTAGATGAAGCACTCGAGGTAGGCAGCTTTCCGTAAATTCATTTTTTTTAAATTTAATTGTTTGTCAATTACCTTTATTTCTTACCTTTTTTTCTCAATGGAAGCTTGGTTTATCATTACTAAACAAAAATATGTTCTTCATTGTGCCCAAATATTGAAACTTCTCTTATAGCCTTTTACCCTTGGGTTCAAAACTTTATTCAACAGAATCGTCTACTCCCCCACTCTGCATCTGGGTTTGTAACATTTGCCAATGTTAGGGAATGAGCGATTTATTTGTTTGTCAACTCTCTGCTTATTTTCATCATGTTAATTGTAGGTTGCTGCCACTTCATATGATCCAGAATTAATTGTTTACAATGCTGGGACTGATATTCTAGACGGAGATCCTCTGGGCTTGTTAAAGGTAACTGTGCCCCCCAAATTAGTTCTGCAAGAATTTGATTTCTCCTTCCGTGCTTTCTGGTTAGGTTAAAAATTTTGTTGGTTGTGGTGTTGATTACTCGCTGGTTTGTAGATTAGTGCTGAGGGAATAGCTAAGAGAGATGAAAAGGTTTTCAGATTTGCTCGTGCGAGGAACATTCCCATTGTGATGCTGACATCAGGTCTTTTCCCTTACATGAACATGTCAATGAAATTTATTGAATATGCACCTTTTTTATTATGCTTGACCTTTCTCTCGTAATATATAAAATGTACACCCATCCATCCTTTTATTTAATACTAACTTTTAACTCCTTGACCAAGTGGTAAAATATCTAATGGGGACTCTTTTAAATTTCATAAGTACATAGTATTCATGCCTTTCTTTTATTTCGAAATCTTTCTCATTAAAAAGGCTTTATATCTTTCACATTTTCATTCAACTTCAATTCTTAATATCGTTAGGTAGGTGCGTTTATCTCTCATCATTGAAGTTAATTTCATTTTTGTACCATTTTCATATGGGGCGGTATCTTGAGACTTAAATGACTAAGGGTTCGAATATAGCATTTATTATCGACGATAATTATTTTCTTGCCAACTATAGAATATTTCTTGATAGTACGAACTTTATCTCGATAATTGGAAAAAAATCTTTAAATTTGTACCCTGAACCTTATGATTGTTAGGAAATAGAAACATTATGGTTTGTTGAGAGATTGCTCAAATAACAGGTTACTTTTGCCATTTTATGCCACTTCAATCGATTAAGTTTATCTTTTGCCATTTGATTTTTTTGCCGACTCCATTCTAGTCTCTTGGAGTATTGTTTATTAACCGATGTTTTATATAAATTCCACTCCCAGGCGGTTACATGAAATCTAGTGCTAAAGTCATTGCTGATTCAATAAAAAATCTCTCGAAGCAAAGGTTAATTGATACAGAAAGCTCTCCAGACAGAATGTAGTCACCAAGTGAGCTACTTTGTGTTCCTGTCTTATTCAGTAGTATGAGCCATTGGGCACGGCTTTACTTTAATCACATGACTTGTATGAAGTTGGACCAAAACTGTTTCCAGTACTATATCTATGTACTTCCATGAAAGAGATATTATTGTGGTTTATACTTCGGTAATTATTCGTTGCAAACTGAAGCCTCTGGAAAACAATATCACTACACAAATATCAGCAAGTTATTTCATAAAGAAAGCAACTTACTCAACGGCAGACTAACTGTCAGTAACCAAAAGAATTGAGACAACACATCGTTTTATTTTTAAATAATATCCACGAGGGTATGAGCGAGCATACGTGCATCTCGACTAATCTTACGGACAACACACAACCTCATAGTAGTCCAATCAAGTAAAAGATCTGCATTCCATCCACTCACACTTTCATTCTGCTTTTCACCTTAGATATACAAGAAATTTAGAGGGATTCTCTTAGGAGCTAGCCCAAATAACGTTCTGACACTTAGACGATCATCTTCTCCAATCACCCATTGATACAAGTGCCGTGCCTTATACAGAGAGCTCACACCAACTTATCCCAAACCCACGAATCTTTTAATATCCAGCACTCAGTGCTGAAACAGTCATCTTAAAGCTAAGTATTGGTAGAGAAATTATCACTCAGCTACTTTGACAGTCCCATGTGAATATTGTTTACAAATCAGCTCCACAATGTCAGTTCGTCAAAGAGTTGAGCGTGCCCGCCGCCTGGTCACCAAAAGTCTGACTATAGTTATCAAAATTTCAACAGTGTTTAGGAATGATTACGAAATACAAGAACAAAAATAAATCCTTTGATTAGAGAACCTGACAACACTTGTACTGTTCTTTCAAACTCCCTCTGCCCTTGGTTATCTGGAATGGAAATTGGATGTGAATAACTGAACAAGAGTTTGGTCCTGAGGAAACTGGAAGTCCTAGCTCGAAATCATGGAAATTGATAAATCCAATCGTTTGAATTTCTTAGACTTTGAAGATAATATTATTTTGAACTTAACATTCTAACAGTGGTTTAGTTTATTTTCTTAATACTTAAGTACACATCAAGTGACTATTGGAGGTGAGTGACTTTTTTTTTTTTTAAAAAAAGATACTGTTTAGATGATCTAAGTTCTAATGAGCTATATTTAGATGATTCTGATTAGAATGCTGACAAAAGGTATATTTCATAACTTTCGAGTCTATAGCCACTATCTGTTGGTCTTGTTGTGCAAAGATAGGTAAAAACAAGTAAAGAAACTTTGAGGAAATGAGTTGAAACTCAAAGGTTCCCTATCTAAGATATTGAAATTGTATAGAAACTTTGACTGACTGATCATTTACGATAAGGAGGATTAATTTCAAGACAATGACTTGAAGTTTTTTCTTGGTGTGGAACTGTGTAGTACAATCAGATATTGTATGTTTCGTGAAATTATATCTTTTGAGAGTTGTCTCGCGAGATGAGTTTGATATATCAATTTAAAGGCGGAAAAAGAAGAGAGAGAGAAAAAACTCTTAGCGGTGAGCCAGATATCCTTTGACAAGTATGAAAAGAAACTGAAGGAAATCAGTGTGCTAGAGCTTTAAGACTGATATATAATAATAGGGTAAAAGGGTAGGATGGGTGAAATCCAAGGCAAGTGGACGGGAAAACCCAAGTCCTAGTGGGATGAGTTAGGACAAAACCAGCATTGAGTTTGATTGGATATAGAGAAAGGCAGACATTATAAGCCCGAGATTGATGTCTCATCCTCAATGGCTTATGTAATCTCACCGACACTAACACCAACACTAACGCCCCCTTCTTTTTTCTCCTTCCTCCGATGCCTCTTCTCAATCTCTTTTCTTCACTCTTGGGTTTCCTCCACACTGTCCCTTCCCTTAACCTCACTTTCCCATTTTTTTAATCTAAATAATCTTTAAAAACACAATTGTAATCTAATCAAATTCGAACACTACTTTGAGAATGAAGATATGTTAGAATAAGAAACCAAGCTTTGTTCTTGTAAAACTATTATAGTCAAAGTCAAACAAGGTTCGGCTATGTTTGAGACTGAACCAGAAGTTTCTGGTTTACAGACCAGACCATGTTTAAAGCTGTCTGTCACAGACTCGCAACAAAATCTCTCTTTATCTTTTTTTTTTTCTATTGATACAAGAAACAAAGTACTGGATAAAGATAACCAAACCCATTATCTCTATGTTCTATCATATCAAACCATCCAACTTTATTAATACTCATTTCTAGATCTCATGTTGTATTTATATTCTTTTCTTGTTTATTTTTTGAGGTTAAAGTGTGAGGAATCCTGCAAAGAGGAGTTAAGATCACGCAGGAGTTTGTTATATATTTCACATGATCCACGAATCTTCACCTTTTCCTTTCCAACGTTTATCACTGGCTCCTTTTGTTTTACATTTTGGTCCTTCCCCCCCCCCCCCCCCCCCCTCTCTTTCTCTCTCTCTCTCTCTCTCTCTCTGGTTTATGATTTTTATGAATTATGCAATTTGAGTCTGAAAAGTCTGAATCCTCACAGCTGTGTTTGAATTGTGTATCACAATAGGGTTTATATAGTATAATTTTTATTGGCAAGTTTGTGAGATTAGCAACCTCAATTTCATTATTCGAGACTATATAGAAAAATCTTATTTTTGAGCCACATGTCCTCAGGGCATTGAAAAATGGGAAACTTTTATGACGGATAGCATTTATAATCTGCAGAAAGTTTTGAACTTTTTGATCCCCCACATGACAGCTAGCTAGATAGATGATGTGTGTAGCAAAGTTGAATTAAATTGTTATGAATATTTGATGAATAAATAACAATGGCTGTGTTTGTTTTGTTGGTCAAAACCCAAATGTGAGTTGTGTATTGTTATTGTTGCTGCTGCTGTTACCTCCACCTCGGTAAGACCCAAATTTAAATGACTCTTAGTATTGTCTTTTTTCTCATTAAAAACATACAAAATAGCTTCTCTAAGCAGCCTCCTTTCATGAATATGTTTCATCCAGGTTCGTTGAATCGCCATCAAATGCAAAACATTCAATTCCATACCTTATGGTAAATCAAATTTAATCGTTTAATTAGATATTGAATTATTGTTACTAATGAATTGAACAAGAAAATGACCCTATGGAGACTCGAACTTAAGAGTTATTTAACGTTCAAAGTCAATGGATTAGAATCTTATTAATGCAATACAACCGTATGCATTAAATATATCCATAACTTCCATAATTCTTTTATAGCATTATATAAGTATCTCTTAAAATATTGAATTATCCTGCAATAGAAGCAAGTAAACTCATATGATATCTTATGTGCTACATGAGAACTTCTAGACGTATTTAGGAAATGTTAGTTTTGACTTGCGAGTGGGTGTTTGAGCCTTCAACTTGCTTTGGATGGGATGAGTAGTCAACTCAACGTTTGACTTCCCAAATTCTCAATTTTCATAAGTCATTACAGTAGAATTAATTTGTAATATCAAACTTTCCATGTTTCCACTACAAATTTATTTATTTTGAATTAAGTAGAATAAACAATAATAGGAAATCAGAAGGGTATAGATGTCCAAAAGAAAAAAGAAAGTGGGTCCCACATGGATCTAGCAGTTCATGTGTGTGTTAGTGTGTTGGTTTAGGAGATATTATATATAGAGAGAGATCCATTCGTCAGCAAAATGGCTCAAAGCATTGCGTTGAAGAATCCCGGGAATTGCAGTGTCTGTGATTGAGGAGAAATGGTTTAGAAAAAAGAACAGATTTAAATGTAATATTTTGATTGTGATATCATATCAATGGCGGCGAAGAAAACGTCACCTTTGCCAGGATTAGAAGCTGATGAATACCAAGAACTTGAATCCCTCATTCAAACTTACCACAAATTTGAACCTTCTCCTAACACTACCACTTCTCTCATCACTCAACGTATCGATGCTCCTCTCGACGCCGTCTGGCCTTTCGTTCGCAGCTTCGATAATCCCCAAAAGTACAAGCACTTCATCAAAAGCTGCAAAATGTCAGGTATACTTCTCCTTGTCATAGACCTTTCAATGCTTAAAAATACTCTTTCTTTCTTTTCTTTTCTTTTCTCGTTTATAAAGGGGCACTTTATTAATCATTTTAAAGCTTTATTTGTTTTGTTTTCATGCAAAATTGGGATGGCCCAAATTGTCTGTTTATTTATAGAGAAGTGAGTTGATTCTAGGTTGAATTCGGACATGTCTTAGAAGTGATTTTGAAACGGGTTATATCACTTTTGTCACGTTTAGACTATTCTCCAAACATTTATCTTTAGCATTTCAATATTAATTTAAGTACTGTTTCATGACAATTTTCTTTTTAGTTTTCACTATTTAATTTACACTTCCCAATCAAATTTTTTCTAGCAACTATATCTCTGACTAATTTTAACTATTTTAAAATCACCATCGAACATATACTGTGCTTTAAACAGCTGGGGATGGCGGGGTCGGTAGCATTAGAGAGGTGACAGTCGTTTCTGGCCTTCCGGCGTCGACAAGCACAGAAAGGCTAGAGATTTTGGACGACGAGAAGCATATATTGAGCTTCAGGGTGGTCGGAGGAGAGCACCGGCTGAACAATTACCGATCAGTGACGTCGGTGAACGAGTTCAACAAAGACGGCAAAGTTTATACCATCGTTTTGGAGTCTTATATCGTTGACATACCAGAAGGGAACACCGGTGAGGATACAAAAATGTTCGTCGACACTGTCATCAAATTGAATCTTCAAAAACTTGCTGGGGTTGCCACTGCCTCGCAGCATGAGCATGAACATGAATAGTGGCGGCGGCGGAGATCTCTGCCGGCGGTAGATGGGATGCGACTTCTTAAATGTTTGTATGATGACTAGTGGATTGGTCGGTTTGTTTTTTGCAAGTTGAATTTGATTTTTAGCTTGTTCTAATTTATTGGGTCGGCCGGTAATGGATTGGTTGGAAGAATTAGATGAGATGATATTATTCAGATTATATATATATATAATATAATATATATATATATTCCACAAATATTGTCTTAATTCATGTTTTATCAATAAAAGATTTTAGGCCTTTTTTTTCTTTCTTTTTTTTTTTTTTAAATTTTGGTGCATATAGTTTTTAAATATAACAAAATAAGTCAATTTATTTACAAATATAGTAAAATGTTTACGGTCTACAAGCGATAGTCGTTTATCGATATCATTAATATATACAAGTAAATATAAACGATAAAGTATACGTTGATAGATGACTATCATTATATATCCCAACTACAATGTCATTTTGCTATATTTCTAAAAAAAAAATATTGTAAACGACAAAACTGCTAAAAATCTTTACCAAATATAGCAAAATTTTATATTTTCATCAATAATAGACACAGATACACAATGATATATGAATGCACTGATAGACTCATTAATAGAATCTAAAACTCTATTATATTTTGAAAATATTTTGATTCATTATATTATATTGAAAAGTGTCTAACGTTTATAAATATTTATAGTTGTTTTGTCATTTAAAAAAATTACCAAGTAGTAATCAACCTCTCGTTATTTTTTTACCATTTTCAAAATTAATTAAAGGAATATATTCCCTCCAAATGAAAATTATAAGATTTTACTTTGTTCTATGTTGAACTAAAAAAAGGATTAAGAATAATGAAGATTAATATTTGGAATTATTGAAATAAAATGTTGAACTAGATTTGTTAACTACATTGAATGGCTTATTAAATTAAAAGTTAAATCTAGTTGGAATAAATTTAAATATATATATAAAATTAGAACTTTGGGTTAAATTGAATTAATTGTAATAATGAATAGGGTATGGGTCCTGTCCATAAGGCAAAAGCAATGTACTAAAGATGGTTTTCACATGCAATTGCGTAATTTGATCATCATCACAACTTCATTATTGGATTATTTGCTTATTAAGGAAAATTAATTTTTTATTTTTATTTTTATCATAAGATTGTGTCATTTGAAAATAAATAAATAAATAAATAAAATCCCTATCCATATAGTTGACTTTTTCAGCCACACTTTTTAATTATTTTGACGGTTTCTTCTGTCCTCCTAACAAAAATGTATTATTGTGGACTTTGATTCTTATATCTATGTGTATTTATTTATCCACACGTTCTATTGTGAAAGCAATTTCTAAAAGTACTTTTGAAACAAAATAATATATACATATTGCTTCCAAAATTAATTTAAAAAATAAAAAATTGTGAATCCCTAAGGTTTGGATTTTCAATGACAATGACCGAAAGATAAAAGAATCGTGGGGATTGCTTGTGAGCAAACCATAGGAAACATGTGACCTTCAAACTTCATTATTAAAAACTTGCATAAAAATATTATCTTTTCACTTCATGAGTAGTAGGTATCACAAAAAGCGTTTTTTGAGTCGTCAAACTCTTTTTCTTTTTTTGTCAACTTTGAAGTTGCATTTAATTTTTCGAGTTTTACTTGATCTGTCTAGAAGTACTCCTCAACTTATTAACCTCATCACAGCTAAGAAGTTAGAGGTTCAAATCTGTTACTTCCACATCACGCTCAGCTCAAAAAAAGAGAGAAGAGAAGTGTTCTTTTAAGATCATATGTATTATGGCAAATTTTCCATCGTTTACAACCTACTGGCCTTGGATTGGATATCATATGATCAAATCTATATGTAAAAGTTTACGCATTCGATTTGAAGAATCTAATCTCAAGACCGTATCGCCTTACAAAAAGAAAACGTTAATAGCCGAGAGGCTGGCTGCAGAGCAGGCACAAAATTCCTCCATAGTATCATAGATTTGTGTTACAGACAATGTCTACTTATATATATATATAGCTTCATGGTAGCATCAGTGAAGGGATGGATTCCTAGATCAGACCAGTGGCAAAGATTTCTCTCTGAGTGGATTGTCGTGGAGATGTTGCCTAAGAAACTTTACCCTCATGTCCCCTTTGTCATTCATGCATTCCTTTCTTTTTCTTCCATTTTCAATGCCATTTACATTTAAGGTGATGGATGTTGCCTGTACTGCTGCGGTAGCCATTGAATCAACCATGTCAAAGTCACCAACAGAAGGATTTTCATCCATCACATTTGAGGCATTATTGAAGAAATTAACATCTAGGTTCATGCCATCTGAAACTTTTGCTGGTTGTAGAAACTCAGCTCCGGACTTAAAAATGATTTCTCTCGCTCTGAGCTTGGAGTTAGAATGGTCGAACACTCTCACCTCTTGATCTTCCAATACCAGAAGCCATTCTGAAGTTTAATCAATTGAACATCGGCCGTCAATAAAAGACATCAAACACACTGTAATGGAATCGACAAATACAGAAAACAGAAAATGTAAAGCAATAGAGAATCGTCATGTGGTTCACGAGCAAAGGGAGAACAATTTCTATTGGAGTGAAAATTCAAAAATAAAAATACAAATTAGATGTATCTCTAGGTTGTTCGGAGCGGTAAATAATAGATTCAAAGCATGCCAACACATACATATTAGAAAATTTCTAGTACTCTAATAGTACATACTTTCTATGTTCGTACTATGATCTTTTTCATAAAGAATTATTTAATGTTGTTGGACCTGAGATCATTCTCAAAGGATGCTGACGACAAAATTAGTTAGCGGTAGTACCCTAGTATTAGGAAGTTATCTCATACATATATCGATTCCCATGCAAGTCCCAGTGTCCAGCAAACATAAAACATGATTCACAATATAGATGGCTTACAATCAAGTTCAACACATAATAGTTGTGTTGTACATAATGTCACTTTCATGTTCTGCAAACTATATCTTCATTATCATTGAGAGAAATACATAATAAACTGGAAAAAATCATTGCTCATAGCCTCACAAGTCAATTTACATGTTTAGAAGCTCACCGATAAGAGCCGTGGGTGTGGAGATGTTTGGTTGACTCATCCTCTCGCTGAAGCCTGGCTGGTTTCTGATCCAATTGATCAACTGAGAGGGCCAACAAGAATTGCGGAAGGCATTTATGTAGGACATAGCCTTGCTCAGATTTCCAGTGTCTCTGAACCAATCAGAATGTGAACATTATAAATTTTTACTCCATTCTATCACATGTATTGCATAGTTCAAATTGAGAATTGAGATACTGTAGCTAGCGCTCGAACTATGATTTGTTATACCTAAAGGAACGAATACCATTATCAGCAACAAATAACCAATTCAAACAAATAGTTCTTAAATCGGCAGCAGGTTGTTCAGTTCCAAATTGAAGTTTAAGGAATGGGTACTCTGGTATTATTGCAGCATCATATAATACTTCTCGCAGAAGAATTTCATCTGCAGAACCCTATTGGAAGAAACAGTTCAGTAAAATCAAAGATTTATTCCCTTTACCACTTCAAGATGAATAAGCAATATTACTTCCAAAGATGTATCTGATCAAGCTTAAACCACCATGTGCGTGTATGGTGTTTCTGATCGATAGTAGCAGAGTTGCAGAACCTCAAACTACATCTCATAAGGGAGAGCCATCAATCTAGAAGTAGGAATACTACTGCCTCAAATAATTAAACTACAAACATGGTACACAAAAATAAATATAAAAGAAGGAAATACTGACCAACAAATAGGTAGTTGGCAAAACTGACTGCAGCAGCATCCTGAGGAAAATATCTGATATGCACCAACAGATTTCAGATTACAAGCACCCAGAGTCATTGATAATAGGAGAAAAGATCGGATGCAATTAGAGCACTAGAAAAGGCTTGGTCATCCAGATATGTAGAGGGAATACGAACAAGAGAAGCCCTGAAAACATAATGAACATGCACGCAAAAGCCATTGGAACTTTTATTTTACACCTCACATACAGAGAGATACTACTTTCAGAATTAGATTTGTCTGTGAATATGGCACAATCCACTCAATTATATGATTCCCAAAAGAGAATATGTGCCTCCCATCCCTGGTCTTCACTTTTATAAATATTGCAAAATCAGTGCTTCATGCCTAGTTTGCATGCATCATATGTCAACTGAAGGATATATGGTAGAATGTTGAACAGAGCATCCTGCTCTAGTTAATGTATACCAAAATCAAAGCAGATACGATGAAGATACTTTAATATATAGAGAAATACACGCCCCTCAGATTTATGAGGCGTTTTGCGTCTATGTGAAGGTCAAAATAGAGGCTACTAAGAACTTAACATGCTGCTACTAAACAGAAACAAGAGGGCTGAGGAACAAATTGTGGAATATCCAGGTTATTTAACAGTCTCGTGATATTAAAAGTAAGAATACCAAAATCAAATCTCACCATAGAAGTGACAGCTACGAAACCCAGCAATCATTTGAACAGCCCGGCTGTGGAGTTCATTCTGCAGTTCTACCATTGACATCCGAGAGGAAAATTTCAAGCACAGCCTCAACAAAAAAGCTTCAAACATAACGATCCCAGCAAAGTAGCCAACCCCACCATTGATACTGATGCCTTGACAAATTTCATGACTAACAAGCGGAAGAAAACCCTTCAAATCTTCTCCAGGTTTGTCCACCATCCAAACACGAGCCAAATCCAGAAAATAAGGACCAAACCCCAAGGAACAACCTACTTCCTCGGACTCTTGACCACAACAAATACTGATATAACTAACAACCCCATCGATCAAATTCTCAGCCTCTTCCTTAGACGTTTTCTTCTCGACAACTAAATGGAACAGACTGTAAACAACCGGAGCCAGCACCGCGATTCTTTTCGACGCACAGGAAGACTCCGTGCACGAAACAAGGAGTTGGAATAAATCCTTAACTGCCAGCAGCTTCTCCGAAGAACCTCTAGCTGAGGATTTAGCTGTGTGAAAAGTCAGAGCAGAGTAAAACCACACGACGGCCACCGGTGGGTCGGGCAAATTTCTGAGCAAACGAGAGAAGATGGGAATGAAACTGGAGAAATCAGTAACCCCTTTTCGATATTCATCGAAAAACCGTTCAATTGATTCAGAAAGCATCAACCCATATGGGTCAAGTTGGTTTGGAAGTTGAAGGAGGTGCGATCGGCTTTCATTCATTTTGAAGAAACAGAGTGAAAAAACTGAGAGATGGGTTTTTTGGAGCAGTGACAGAGGATTTGGTAGTGAAGACGAAAGACGAAGGAGGTGGAAGGAAAAAGCTGAATAAAGTACAGTATTGAAACCCTAGATACTCGGGTTTTGAAGAAAGCTTTGAAAAAGGAGGGAAAATGGTAAGATCATTTTGAATTCGCAACGAATTAAAATAATATTGCAGAATTAAGCAAAAAAGTTATATCTTTCTTCCCTTCCCACCATTCCAATTCCAATTCAGTCACACCACGAATCTTAATTTTGTCTTAAACACTTCATTAACATTGGGTTCTCCATTATCGTCTTCTACAGCTAAATCCTAATCTACAGAGCCTGCTTCCATTAATTATCATAATAACATTACCATAAACTAGAAAACGGAAAAACTAGAAAGCTGACAATTTGTTTTTTCATCAAAAGATTCTCTGATCGGACAAACTAAGCATCCGTTACAAACAGACGTGAGATTCTTCATTTTTTTTAAAATAATAATAATGATTGGATATAATCATGTTGCCTAATTATCCAATCGATTAAACTCCCCTTATTTGAGAGAGATGCATTTTTTTTCCACATTAGTCTTCTTTTTACCTTAAATTATGTTTGAGTTGACAAAATTGTTTTGAACTAATTGCCTAATTAAAAAGCAATAGGAGATGTGAACTACTCATAAATTATATGTATTCTCACATTATATATCTGTACTCTCTCTCTCTCTTGGAAAGTTACAATAATAATAAAGGATATGTCTCTACCATCCTGAGTCCTTCCGTAGATGATCCAAAATTAAGGAAAAAATATCAGATGATCAAGCTTTTTAAAAGACGATGAAGGGCTATTTAGTAACGTCAAATTTGATGATTGAAATTACCAAAAAATATTAGATGATTAAGCTTTTTAAAAGATGATGAAGGACTATTTACTGACGTCAAATTTGATAGGATTGAAATTACCAAAACATACTCACATGCACGTGGAAAAGCACCCCGCTTTCGCTCGTTATTCTCTTTCTCAGTGCCAGAGCACTATACTCTTGCTCATCCACATCACAAGATGTGAAGGAAAAGAAAAAAAAAACCCTAAATTGGCAATGTTGCAATTTCGCGTGTTTATAATGACATTTGACATTTTTTTTTCCACGATCATCTATCAATTAACATTTGCTGACTTTGTTTAGCATAGTACCAATTGTGTTAACTACATATTTGTTTATTAAATAAAGAACACTTCATTAATTTAGAATCACAACTACAGGTGAGAGTCAGGTAAATGAATAATTTAGAGAGTGCATAATTTATGTCACCATAGTTCTGCAAAGTTTCACAACATTGGTTGAGGAGTGCACAAACTAATTCTGTCACTCTGAATCTATAAATAAAGATAAATGACATTTTCGACAATATAATAAGATTTCGAAGAAAAGAACCTTTAAAAATTAATAATTAAAAAACAATAGCATTAACAATAATAAATCAGAAGACATTAAACTAAGTCGAAAAATTCAGGAAGTGTTTAGTAAACTCCAAGTTGAAGAGATACATATAATTCTTTGCCACGCAGGGGCTCCATATAACATGGGAAGGGGAAAAAAACATAATCAAGGAGGATCAGTTATGGGGTCTTATTCAAACATCACTCATAATCTCTTCTATTACATTCCACAAACTTGTAATACACTTCTTATTATAGCAAATACCTGACTTGGATGGATGGATGTGTCTCACTTGGTCCACCACTGCAGGAAATCTTTGCGTCTGTTAATTTTCTTCTGCAATTGAAGGATTCCGTAAAGTAATGCCTCAGCAGTAGGAGGGCAACCAGGAACGTAGATATCGACAGGGACAATCCGATCACAACCTCGAACGACTGAGTATGAGTAGTGATAGTATCCACCACCATTTGCGCAGCTTCCCATGGATATAACCCATTTCGGGTCTGGCATTTGATCATAAACCCTGCAGAGAACAAAGAGTAAGTGTAGCTTGGGCGGGATGGTGAATCGACTTATCAGAAAACCCAACAGAAAATTTAAAATATTTAAACTTCAAACACACAAAAAAATTATCGGCCTAGTTCAGAGGATTCCAAAACCTCCTTTGTCGTGAAAGAAAACCAAAATGGATTACTTCCTCATCATCCTTATTTGCAATCTGAATTCTATGAATAGAAACATAAAAGGATCTCACACGCAGTCAGCCTGACAAGTTCTAGTTGTTCATCTCTCAATCGCTAGATAAGCACACTTCAATTGTGGTTATCATAGACATTATAAATCTCAGAACAGAGCCTCACAAAATAAAAACCTAAGGGCTAGCAATAGAAGCTGATGTGTTGGTTAATGACTTAATCTCTAGCAGTCCTAAGCAAAACTTGTATGAATCCAAGGCCTTTACCACCATGGTTATCCTCGGAGTTAAAAGCCACAACTTTCGTTGAAGAACCCTACAGATTACAGAAACAATAAATTAAGTACAGTCTTTCTTCGAGTTTTCATTGAAAGGAATGAATAAATCAGGTGGTATTATAACCTATTTATATGAGTAAATTGGTCTTCAATGTAACAATCAATGGATTCCCTAAACTTAGAAAATCAAAACTAGACTATAGTAGCATTCTCAGATCCAACAACAAAGACAATGGTTCATTAACCACCAACAGGAAGTCTGAGTTTCAAGCTTGATAAATGAAGGTATGGAGCATTCTGGTCATGCATTGATGGGACTCTTTTTCTTTTTTTTTTTATATCCGTGAGTTACTAATCTCACGGGACAACACGCCTTAGAAAATTAATTCCTAGGTAGGTGGCCACCATGGATTGAACCCATGACCTCTTAGTTAGTTATTGACCTTGTTACCATTAGGCCAACCCATGATGGTTTTGATGGGACTCTTAAACATTAAAAATTGCCATAGCAGCAACATAAACATCGACACAAACAAATAAAAATATGAGATTAATATTTGGATTGTTTTCCTCCATTATAATTTTGATTTGCTTCTATAGCATACATTTAGCAATTCCCAAATGAGTCAATCAAATATTTGGAACTCACTTACCACATACACACTTCAAGATTTATTTGGATTTTAGTCTATATTGCATTTCTCAAATTCATGCACCATCTCGATGAGATATTTTAGAAAATAGTTTAATATCCTGAAAAAGCAAGCTTGCTAGCCACTACAACCCTCATAGGTATAAAGAGATAGTTTGAGAGAAGAAAATATGGGAACCTGATTTCATTCAAAATAAAGGACTTCATAATCTACCAAAATTAGAAGCAATAAATGAAACCAAAAGTTCAAGGAAATTTGCATATCATTGTGACTCACGTTTCTTATGTCATTATTCCTTTTTGTAAGAAAATTTCATGCATAGAATTTAGAGTTCTCTTGGTCATATTAAAACTTCATTTTTACCCACCAAGTTTAAACAATAAGAATTCTAAAGTGAGGATACTGTATCTAAATTGGTGTATTCCTCTAGGTTTTGGTTCCATTTTCCTCTATAAACAGAAATTCGTACAGTTAGCTACTTATGTGAAATGACTCCAACAATTATAGTCAAACTTAGAAAGACGCCCAATGTCATTTTTCCATTTTTACCCACCAAATTCATAGATTAAAAAAACAAGGATAAGGGAAACCTTTCAAACAAACAAAATAGTCACATGCTTCATTAACACATTAACTACTCGAACAAATAGAACAGATATAAATAGATGCCTAATTGTTCGAGAAATCATGATTACTCAACCCAAACAGAATTCTTCAGACACCATGCCAAGATGATGAAATGAAAAAACTTTGTACGAGAACTAGTTTCATGATTACTTTATAAAGTTTCCTTGTAAACCATGGAAGTCATGTGATGAGTGAAAATTCATGAAAATATATAACATGAATCTAGGTGAACAAAATGGATTAACGAGATAGGTTTCCCAATTTGCATTACACAACTCAGTAATCCAATTTATCAAACGTAATCGTCCCGTTTTTTCATAATGAAGAAGAAAAATCCCCTAAAATCCATTGACATAGAGGCTGAAGCATTGTATTCACGAAAATCAATACATACAATCAAATTAATTTGACCCAATAACTAAGAAAATACAGCAGATAATTTCAACGCTATAAGCCACTTAAACCTTTGACCTTTTAGATAACATACAAGATTCAGGAAAGATATACATACAATGAACATTGCAGACAGGAATAGTATCTTCACAAGTTTACAGGCCAGGAACAATTGATAAAAGGAACAACTCCAGAAACTGAAAAATCACAAAATTCTAAACTTCGATCTCAATATGAAGTTTTCCGTCAATATAGTAGTTTGGTAAATTATCCAGTCAGGTCCAAAAATTCAGGAATCAACAAGCTTTATTTAATAGAGAGAATAAGAGAGAACTAACTTGCGAAGAGCTGGGGCCATCTTGTTGGTGAGGGTACCGGCGACAATCATACAATCAGATTGCCTAGGGCTAGGACGGAAGATGACACCGAAGCGATCGAGGTCATAGCGGGCAGCACCAGTGTGCATCATTTCAACAGCGCAACAAGCAAGGCCGAAAGTCATAGGCCAGATAGAACCACGGCGAGCCCAGTTCATGAGGTCGTCAACCTTCGAGATGACATACTCAGCCGCCTTCGGAAGCCCCGTCGGGGACGAGGCCGAAGGAGGCAGCGGCCTCGCATACGGCGTCGGAGAAGAAGTCGATGAAGAAGACAAAGCCGGAGCTGTGGTATGAAGAGACAAAGCTCCCCGTGCAGCAAGCAGATGAGGGATTCGAGTGGAAGCTCGGCTCACGGCGGCCATTGCCACGGATCAAGATTCAGAACTTCCGATACAAACCGAAATGAACAATTCTTAAATCCGCAAATCGGTATTATTCGTACTAACCGACGTCGTCTGTTGACGTGGCACGCTATTGGCTCTACATGGAAACGACGTGTCGCATCCGTTTGGGCTACACTAAAAAAGGTCCAGCTCAGTTACTTTGGGCTTCACCCAATGGGCTTTCCTCTACTATCCAAGATCTCCGGTCTTTTCGGTAAATTCACATTCAGAATTTAGGGTTCGCTTACAAATCTTCTCTATAAATTTCAACTGAATCGCAGCCTTTGAATTATCTTTCGTCCTGAGATAATCTCCTTTTTCTATTACTTTAGTTTCCGGTTTGTTTTGATTTACAGTGTCTTCTCCTTCAATCGAACCGAAACGCGTTTAAGATCTTGAATCATATGTTGTTTTTTTATTTGCTTTCTCTTTAAAAATTTCGATGAAATGGGTTGGTTATTCTGAATTGGCTCTATCATCGAGTCAGCAGCAGGCGCCGTTTTAATGGCGATCCGTCTGCCGCATGGAGCCGATATTTTGTAACCGGAAGAAGATCCTTGAAGCTTAATCGTTTCAAGATACAATGCCCGGTCGACATCTTAAATTACTAATCCCATCATCTGCAATTAGGTCTTTCTAGGGTTTTTGAATTAGGATTTGAATTGGCATATAATACGGGTGTTTGTTCTTTAATCTCACAACAAACAACCTTTTGCACGGTGCCTATATTGAGCTACTGAACACGATTGGGGGAATCTATTATTTTATATGGTATCCTTCAAATTTCAAGCAGCGAAATTTTGGATTATTATGTCATTACGATCTATTTTTGTTTAGCATAGTAATTAAGTTTTTGTTTTACAGAAGCTGATTTGCAAATACGTTTGTTTTTGTTTGAATCTCTTCAACATTTACAAAGAAACCTTGTCCTTTTATCTGCTCTTTATTATTTGTTTGAACTGTCTAACATTGTATTTGTTGTTTGTGTTAGTCTCAGAAAAAGCATCTTCATTTGTTGGAACAATCAGGATGAGAGACTGATCCTGGGTTTCTTGCCTATCATCCTTCAAGTATATATGAATGGGATGATATCGTTTGCGTTATAACTGTTGTGTAATGTTTGAAATTTGATTCCATACGCCTAATGTCAGTTTGTAGCAATAAATACAAGTATATGAATCTTGATTTGTCTTATAGGAACTAACTTTGTAACCCTAATTAATTTCTTTTCCCTCTGATTTTCTTTTAATAAAACCAATTTTAACTTTATAAAATCCCTATCTTTATCTAATATCAATTTAAATAGAAAAATGTCACAAACATATGTACAATCACAATAAAATATGGTAATTTAATCATTTTCACCAAAAAACGAACAAATTACCAAAAGGTCAAGAAAACAGATTAACTTTATTGGAAGATTGAAATTTAAATTTGAGATTCTAATGATCCGAAGCTGTGTAGTATAACATTACAATGTTAAGAAAATTCTACATGAACGATCTGCTGCATATGCTCTTCAGTGTTCACAATGTCCAATTAATATTATAAACAAAAGTTGGTTGAACTGGTCTTTAGAAACTTAGGAACAGAACCAACGAACCGTAGTGTGGTGTTAATAATTCCGACCCAAAATTTTATATTTTGATGTGCTTTCATAATGTAATCTAGTTTAGTACTCTCTACCTACAAAACTGGATAATTGACTCCAATAAACTGCTCAAGCCATCTTCAAAATTGGAAAAATTGAATCACAGAAATGGAAGATGAAACAAAAGTTTACTGGATAAAAAGAAGCGACCTCTTTATCAAAATCGAACATTGAGATGTTTAGAAGCAACAATTACAGTCAAATGGGCAGAGCGGGGTGCCTCCAGCATCTGCATTGCCAAAACCCAGCTCCTCTTCTGTGTAAATTGCAAGTCCATCCCCTGTTTTCTTTCTGCGCCGTGATTGTGGGTCTTGAAAGCCATTTTTAGACCTAGACTCTTCATCCTCTTTCTTCTTCTTTATCTGCTTCGGTCTGTCTGGTGCATCTGGATATGGTTCCTTAGCCTTTTCAACTTCCGGTTTCTTCCTTTTCTTCCCAGCGAAAATTTCATCGATCTCACTGTGTTTCTTTACTGAGGTGGGCTTTTCCTCTTTCACTGCGGAATTGGGATTTACACCTTTTACCACAGCATTGGACTTCTCCTCTTTCGTAGAGGCATTCTCTTGCACCTTTTTAGGAGTTTTAGAAGATTTCTTTTTTGGCATTTATACAAAAAAAATTCAGCTGCACAAAAAGTTGATAATCTTAGAAACTAATCCTAGAGCACCAGTAACAACGCAACTTCCTAAGACATCTAAAGTAATAACTACATGCATGCATGACATTTAAAATTGAAAACCACAAGGATAATTGAGCTTCATTATAGGTTAAATTGAGGAAAACATGCAAAAACATCTTTATTCAAAGATTAAATAACTTTATTTTGGGATCCCTGCTAAAAAACAACTACCCAAATCATTCTAAATTGAAAACAAAACTATACATTTAGAGGGAAAAAAAACTCTAGAAGTCATTAGACTCATGTCATGCGTCCCAATGCAACATGAACTGGAAGACTGCAACTAAAGAGATCTAACCAATTAATCTATTACTGATCTGGTATTGTCGTCTTGGTACAATTAACCCGTCCGACAGTAATCTAGTCCAGCTACTCATCATGACCAACTCGTCCTCAGACTAAGTGGATCAGACCCTCAATCAACAAGGTATCAAACATTAAAACGTGAATTTGTACAGTACATCAATTCAAGGAAAACTGGATGATGTATATCAGTTCTGGTAAGAGGCGTAATTGAATTCATGTTTGGCTGAGACCAGAATTATCATCAACCGAAACCGAACCTAGCATGGTTTTCCAGTTGTAAATTCACTGAGCTCAAAAAAAAAATATATCCAGCAACAAAATCGATTTGCTTTTAGTTTCCGAAAGTCTCCATCCAAACTAAAGAACATAATCCCATTTAGTGTCAAGCTTTTGGAGACCCAAACTACTGTAACATTTTCATTTCTCCCATGGTGATTAGACAATTTCTCCAAATTGATATCCATTTCAAAATTAGTTTCTTGACCACAACGAACCGCCCAATTTTAAGAACAAGGAAAATTCAAGGTTTATAACTCTAAAGTAACATTAGATAGTAAATTCAAAGACGAGATCGGAGCCTTGTAATAGACATTAAGCTAAAACTCCTCGGATTTGTGAATATAAAGCCCACCACAGAGTGGATAATCAATATCAGAGTTAAATGAGTCATGTGTAGCAAGAAGAATTCAGAAACTAGACGGAAACACCGCACCTAGACCGTCGAAAAACACTTGCTGGGCAAGGGACTGGCTACTGTCCTGAGAGATGTCCGACGTGGTCTGAGCGGCGGCGACTGGGAGCTTCTAGGTGCAGCGGCAGGAGAGAAATGCAGAGGAGATAGAGAGTGCTGTGAGGTAAAGAACAAAAAAACTGAGAGAGAGAGAGAGAGAGAAAGGGAACGAAAGCTATGCACCAAATCACGCAGCGGGAGAGAGAGAGAGAGAGAGAGGAACCGACCTGCGGTAGCGGCGGCGTGTAGGCGTCGGAGAAGGCGGAGCAAGAGCGTGTCACTGAGATCGGAAGGCGCGAAACGTAGAGAGAGTACTTAAGAAGATGAGGCTGCTGAGAAACGTTTTTCTTTTATTTCTTTTAACCTAACCCTAATTGAGTTGATGAATCTAAAATTTATTTTCCAAACTCAAAAATTTCCATTTTTAAGTTAAACAGTCTAATAAAATTAAATTCCACATTAACATCCCAAATAAATATTAAATCCCAAAATTTTAATTGAAATAATAATCCAGCAATTGATACCACCTCAAAAAGTGACACTGCATTATTTGTCATAGTTTCAAATTGATTTTACGATTTTGTCCAAATCGATTTTTATAGTTTGAGGTCATTACTTGTTCATTTCAGACTCTATGCTCCAAGAACGTATTTTTTTAGTCAATACTTTAAAAAAATAAATCATGTTCGTCCCCTTATTGATATATGGTTAATACGTACAATTTCTATGATAAGATGAGTTAGTATTTTGTGACTATAGCTACAAAATAGCTTCTAAAAAAGCATTCCATCCTAACCATGTTCGTTAAATAGAAATTTAGTTGATAGAACCTACAAGCTCTTTGATCAAATATAGTCCGAGATCAATTAAAGATAAAATTACTTGATAAATGTCTAAATTTTGATTAAGAATTTAGTTGGGTAATGACTGAATTTGATTTGGTGTTAGTGCAATCGTGTCTAGCTCAAAACCGTAAACTTTTAAACATGGTCTTCTTCTAACTTGCCCTCAAAATAAAAATGGAAACAGCAAATCCCCAATTTAATTTCTGAAACAATTAGCTCCACAAGACACCAAACGCTGAATAACCATGGAAGCAATCGAAGTTGAGAGAGGAGGAAGTGGGTACTCGCTGAAACCATCGAGATTAAACAACGAAGACATTCTCTTCTGCATAGACGTGAACCCTGAATCTTCCGTTGAGATCAAAACCACCGGCTCTAATGGACGACCCATCACCAGAATGGACTCCATTAAACAAGCAATTCTCCTCTTCGTCCATGCCAAACTCTCCATGAATCCTGACCATCGATTTGCTTTCACCACCATCGCCAAATCTGCCATTTGGGTAATCCCCCCATCACCTATTTCTTGTTGATTTTGCTTTCTCCTTTCAGAAATGTAGGTTTTCGATTTCCGGATTTCTCTCTATTTTTTGTTTAAGGCTAATTGCAGTTTTTAGTGGAGTATATATTTCTTCATCTTCTTGCTCTCTTATTAGTATTTTCTGCATCATTCTACTTATTTACCTAGATTAGGGAACTCAAATCCTATTTGCCCGCCTAAATATATAGCACAACTTCATGTGGTGTAGAAGAAATAATTGATTGTTCCATGGTCGGAAACTCGTAGTTTAAATTCTTCTGCAGTTTTGAGTTTGTATGTAGCATGTATTGGAGACTATACCTGAGTTCTTTTTGTTTCCCTGATCCAAACATCTTAATCAATAGATATTGAGGGGTTCTGTTCCGCAAATGGTCACTCCTCTGGCTTGGGAACTTTAAGCTTTTGTTTTGTGTGAATGTGATTAAGATCTTAGATCCTCCTTTCTTATTCAAGCTGGTGGGGCAGAAAATGAGAAGGTCCGTTATTGGCTCCTCTTGTTAGTTCAGATTTTAATAGAAGAATATAACACGAACTTGCTGATCCAAACAGTATTTGATTTCCAACTAATAGTTGAAGTATATAGCACAAACTTTCTGATCTAACCAGTGTCAATTTTGCATCTTTGATTTGAAGAATATAACTTGACCGTGCTGATCCAACATTTACCCTTCCACTTTGTTAACTCTTACTAAGAGCCATTGTTTTGATATTGTCAGCATAATGTTGATATGTGCTGATCCAGAACAAAACATGTGCTCCAGTTCTAGAATTAGATTGTGAAAGGGTGACAATACTGATGATATTTTAAGGGGGAAAGAGAGAAGGCAATATCTCCAACTATCCACTTTTGGAGTATTTTTCTTTGAAGACGTTTCTTGGTCGGTGGAACTTGGAGATGAGCATGGTGATTCCTGTTGCTTGCAGCTGTTTTCTCCTTAAATCGTTGTTTCTTGAATTCTTAACTATCGCACTCTATGATTAACTGCTAACATACAGGAGAACAAATCTGGAACCCTCCCAAACCGAACATTAGTTGTCTGCACTAACCACGCAAGAAAGATTGAGCTTTCACTTCACTTCTATAGCTCCCATCACTCTTGCCCTTCACTGTTTATCATTCATTTCTCTTTATATTTATTGATCAGTCGTTTCTTATTATTAAACTAAAAGAATTATCTCCATGACTCAACTTTTTGAAGGCATAACTAGTCATTGGTTGAGGGCATTTAACTGTGTTATAAATGTACTGTTACTCTTGCACTCTATATGACGGTAAGTTGCTAAGCCTCTGAATTGATGGAAATGTTATTCAAGCTTCTGCATAGGAGAGCGTAATTCTTTTGTAGCATTCTTGTTAAACGACATATCTGCTTCTAATCCAAAATTTTTATAAATGAAGCTCAAAAGGGAGTTTAGCAGTGATATTGCATCCGTGGAGGCTGCTGTCAGGGGACTTGGTGCTACTTCCCCTTGCAATCATGCCGATCTTACCAGTCTTTTCCGATTGGCTGCTAACGAATCAAGAAAGTCAACCGCCCAGAATCGAATTCTAAGACTGGTATTCTCATTATACCTATAGTCCTAATCTGTCAAATCAGCTCAAATGTTTATCTATTATATGAATCTATGAGCGAGCCTAGATTATCCGACCTTGAACCTCTAATGTTCCAATGTATGTTTGAAAGATTTTATGGATTCATCATGACCATTTGTTGCATTTAGATTCTTATTTACTGCAGATCATCGACACGGCCCCAACATCAATGGCCTGCGAACCAAAAACTCTTCACTTTTGATGTTATATACCTCCATGAGAAGCCTGGACCTGACAACTGCCCACAAGAGGTGTACGATGCCTTAGTTGATGCCCTTGATCATGTCAGCCAGTACGAAGGCTATATTTTCGAGAGTGGCCAGGGAGTTGCACGTGTTCTTTACCGTTGCATGTGTCTGTTGTTATCACACCCCCAGCAACGAATATCACTAGATGATCTCGATATACCAAAGCCTCTTACAAAGAAATTGCCTCCCACTGATTCCGCCCCTCCAAACGAAGTTGTCCCTGTTACTAGCCAGTGAAACAACTAGGAGCTGAACACAATGATTGAAACCTGGATGTTGTTGTAGCTTAAAGGTACCTCACTTGTTCATCTGTAGTCTGATTTTTTTTTTCTTTTTCTGGTGACAGATTAAGTTTTTTTTAATGTACATAAGGTCAAGTTTACGACGAGAGAGACAACAGTCTAATGGTATGATATTAACGTTGTCATGTTCAGATTATTTGCTCAAAATGTCATATCTTGATGGATCATATTACTTCTTGTTGGTGCCATTTGGGTATAGAAAGTTGACTTTTATTGTGAGATCAGGGAAGAAATGAATATGTTTTTTGTATGATTTGTAGATTCTAAAAGCTTGTTCTAATAATTGATAGATTCCCACTTGGCAAACTGATTCAATTATTGCTGTGTTTTATAATTGCTTGAAAATGATAGAAAATCATATTATAAAATTTATTGATACAAGTCAACTTTTGAATTAGGGGACATCTCTATCTTTCTGTGATCAACCTTCAACCAGATAGGAAAAACAAAAAGAAAAGCTCTCTGATAATCCCAAAAGCTACACCATTGGCCTTTCACATGAACATAGAGTTAATCCCCATATAAGTTATCACCACCTAACTCTAATTATAATTTATTTATATTTTGATGCTTACAATTTCGATAGATATGAACAAAATTACACTTCTTATGAACTAAATTTAAGTTTGTATTCCGATTTTAATCATTAAACTTTTAAATGTTATTATTACATACTAACATATTACATATTTAGGGGTACACCCACTTTGTTGTCATTGGTTCTGCATTTGTGTAGCTTCCTTTGTGCTTAGCTAAGCTAAATGCCTATTACCTTGAGCTTCATAGTGCGTTCGACTTAGCACTACATTAGCACAAATATTCTTGCAATGGCACGTTACAAATGGAAGAGTGTGCTTAAAAAACGCTCAAGTTTTTTTTACGTAAAAACAATTGAATTCCTAGTCAGACTCCTAAAATATAAACAAAAATTTTAGTAATTATTTCTTCCAAAATTTCACATTTTCACCTGAATTTCTTAAACACGCTTAAAATTTTGATAAAAGAAAAAGTATAATAAATAATAAATTAAAAAAATGGTGACGTAAGATGCGATGAGATCCATTGTAGTGGGAAGGTGGGACCCGGAACCCAATCCCCATACTTTGGTGGAATTTTCAATCGTATTTGACAATGGATCCACGTCATCTCCAATTTCAAAAGATTCTAATCATCCTCATCAACGGTTGTCCTTTATCCAAGCAGGTCCCTGGTGGGTCCCATTTTGGAAGATTGGTTAATTTAAATGGCAATATTAATGATAATTAATTGGAAATTATTTTATTATGAAAAACATTGACCAATTGATTGTCCCCTTCCTCTGTCCCACAAACACCCTTCTCCACAAGAACTTCCATTCGCTACTTTCAAATTTCTCTCCCAAAATTAAAAAACCAAAAAATAATATTATTATATAATAATTAATTTATGCTTCGTCAACCATTCATTACTTCAGACTATACAACTACTCAGCATATGGATTTTCCTTATTATTATTATGCTAAATTGCACAAAAAGACAACCTAAATATTATCATGAATTTTAAAAATACCTTTTTTTAATTGGTTGAAAAGTACATTAGAATATAAATTCATAAAAATGCGGAATGAGATTTTAGAATTAAACTCAACGATGCTATGGTAACATAATCTTGAGTTTTGTCAAAATATTAGAAGTGCAGTTGTGTTATATTGAAAAATTTCAAAGAAGCGATAGATCTCCGAACACTATAAAATAAAATTTATTATTATTTTTATTTATTTATTTATCTATTTTGCTTTGTCGGTTGGGTAGAGTGTTGAGATGGCCAAAATTTGTATATTCTTTGTTGGTTCCAATATAAATTATGTATTACTCAAAGGCAAGTGAAATATTCTTAGTCAACGGGCAGCTTCTATAACTATATAATACAACTCCTTATTTTGCTAACCTGCCCCTGTAGGACCCATTCTATTCTTTATTTAAAGGACATTGTCATTTCTTCAAACTTCCCCACCACACACAATGGGAATCTGCATATCCTCTGCATCTTCTCAGATTCGCCATGAAACTAACAAAGTTGGAAGTATTATTGAAGAAGATTACAAGTCTTATTCTGTTTGCGGGATTCAGAAACACGAATCCATTTGTTCTAAGATAGGAAGCAAAGGAATCAACCAAGATGCTGCTTTTGCATATCAGGTAATTAATTATATTTGTTTGGTTTAATTACGTATTTTAGTATTATGATGAATGAAATGATTAAATTTTTGTTTTTTGTGTTTGTGAAGGAGTTTGGAGGAGTGGAAGAGAGTGATTTGTTTGGAGTTTTTGATGGGCATGGACAAAATGGTCATGTTGTGAGCAGTTTAGTGAAGGATAGATTGCCTTCATTGTTGCTTGGGGAGATAACTGGTAAGTACTCAAGTTTGGTGCAAAGGAAGAGTTTCAATCCATGGAAAGAAGCTTTTGAAACTTCCTTTAAGGTCATGGATAAGGAGATCAAACTTCAAGAGAATTTGGATTGCTCTTGTAGTGGATCAACTGCTGTTGTTATCGTCAAACAGGTAATAATTAAGATCCTGTTAGATAATAATGATTTCGTCTTTTTTTTTTTTTTTTCCTTCTCGTTTTTAAGAAACAGATAATGAATGATATGTTGATGACAGGGAGACTATTTGGTGATTGGGAATTTGGGGGATTCAAGGGCGGTGATGGGGAGGATGAGGGACGATGGAGGAACCGAAGTCGTTCAGTTGACAACAGATTTAAAGCCTGGATTGGCGAGTGAGAGTGAGCGAATAAGAAGATGTAAAGGGAGAGTCTTGGCGCTGAAAGATGAGGCTCATATACAACGAGTATGGCTCCCAAATGAAGACGCACCGGGGCTGGCTATGTCAAGAGCTTTTGGTGACTTTGCTCTTAAAGATTATGGCATTATTAATCTCCCTGATGTCTCCTTCCTCTCTCTTAGTTCTGACGATCGCTTCATCCTTCTCGCCACTGATGGGGTAAACATATTTCATTTCATATATTTTTAAAAGAATCAAATTAATTAGCAATATAATAATATGAGATGTTGGGGTTTTCGATTATTCTCAGATATGGGATGTGCTGAGCAACGACAAAGTAGCGTCCATCGTGTGGGCGGCGGAGAGCGAAGAAGCGGCGGCAAAAGCGGTGGTGGATGCGGCGGCAGAGGCTTGGAAACGCTACCCTTCTTCAAAACACGACGACTGCACCGTCGTTTGCCATTTCTTACAAACCCCAAAACGTCAAACCCAAAACTAAACTAATTAATACCGTCGTTTGCCATTTTCTCCGTCGTCGGCTAGGCCATGACCGTGGCCGGGAAGTAGTAATTCGAGGCTGCCGGCTTTTTATTAGGGAACGATGTTGAAATAAAATTGTTATTGTTTGTAGTAAATATATTTTGGATCGGAAAGTTAAATCATACAACAAAATTTGATATAAAGTTGTTGTAGAAATTTAAATTCCAAATTTTTATAGGTTCAATTTAGTCAAAATGTTACTAATTTGATAAATCAATATATGTGTGGATATGATAGTTCAAAGTAATTATAATCAAATGTTTGAATTGGTTGGTTTACAAGAAAAAATTTAGTAATTTAATTCGATCGAATAAAATTTTGAAAAGATGTAAATTGAGAATACCTAAAAATTTAAGTTTAAATTGATATATATTTCACTAAAAGGAAGAATAATATTTGGATGCATTTCGAACCTCATTCATCTTTGTACATCCAGAAAATAAAATTTGTCACATAACTAATTATGATTGAATGGATAAGTGATATCCCACATAAACTCGAAGGAAAATAACGAAAAATTTTGGAAGATAATTTTCCATGGAGTTAAATTTTACTTTGAGCGGTTGAGATGTCATCCACATTTTTCTACAACTTTGACTTTGACAATATTGAAGGGAACATCCGTACATCTTGAAGTACTATATATATATATATATAATTTACAATTTGTTCTAGAAGTATTGGATTTTTTATTAGTTATTTTAAAAAAAGTTTTAAATTATTTGTGAGTTTGACTAATTTTTTGGTTGAGGTATTTAATAGGTGTATTTTTAAATATAGCAAAACTTTTAAAATCTTACTAAAAAAGAAAATGAAAAGTTTGAATGTTATGATGTTTTTGTAAAATTTTAATTGTTTTTGTTAATATATTTGGAAATGCACATTTGTTTTATGTTATTTATGGTAGAAAAAAAAAGTTAATGATTATACATACAATTGTCTCGTTTTAGAATTCCTAAACTACAATAGTCCTTTTATAATCTTTCAAGAGCGTTTGGAGCAAATTATTGGTTATTATAATCTTAGGTTATTATCGTTGAACTATAATAATTTGTGTTTGAGCTAACTTAATTATAACTATAATTTATTACCTCTTTCCGAGGTTGGGTCGTTCCTTGGCTTGAGCTATCGATCTTTGGAACAAGCCCTTACCTGACAATAGGTATGTGAAGCCTCGTGTCACACCACAAATTGGCCCTTGGCACTTAAGTCAACCTGTAGATCAACCAATATGTCAAAATTCAAATCTTTGCTACAATCTTGATCGAACACTTAAAATAAAGGATGAAAACTATGTCAATTACTATAAATGATGACAAAATTTATTCGTTTATCTTCTTTTATTATGATTACTAAAAAGAGGAAATGACTTTAGAATAAATTGTCGAAAAACGAATAACGTAAAAAATTCACCAAACATAAAAGATAAATTAAAGTACATACAAATGAAGACAAAGTCTAAATGGAGAATAACCCTTAAGGAGCCGTTTGGGGTGCAGAGTGAGTTATTATAGTCTGTGGTTATTATAGTCTGTAGGTTATAATAGTCTGTGTTTGGGGTGCAGAGTATTATAGTCTGGGTTATAATAATCTGTGTTTGGGGTGCAGAGTATTATAGTC
>JBBPDJ010000021.1:1473593-1503904 GCA_037974625.1 Cucumis cinereus
ATTAGTTTAAAACAAAAAAAGAGAAAATGATAGTTTTAAAAAAATAACCTAATAATAAAAATAATTTAGAAAAACCTCAAAATGAGAAAATATATTTTAAAAAATATTAATATAATTAAACTAAGTACCTTTGAATGACTTAGAAAAATGTCTTTTTCAAAAATTCATTTTTATTTAAACATTTTTTATAGAAACTTCTTAAAATAAAAAAAACACAAATGGGTTTCAAGTTTTATTTTTTTAAAGTATTTATACATATAAGTTTATTTGATTTGTTATATCTTTAATATATTTTTATTAAAATTTTTCAAGATTGATCGGTGGCGACCGAAGGTGATTGGCGGTTGTCGTCGAAGTTGGTTGTTAGAAGTTAGCCGGTGGAGTCACTAGAGGTGGTGGTGGTGATTGGTCGACAACGATCACCGGAGGTGGTGGTCGGAGATTGGCCGACGACGATCACCGGAGGTGGTGGTCGGAGATTGGTCGGCGGCGATCATCGGAGGTGGTGGTCGGAGATTGACTGACGACGATCCCCGGAGGTGGTGGTCGGAGATTGACTGGCGACGATCACCGGAGGTGGTGGTCGAAGATTGGCCGTGGACAATCAGCGGAGGTGGTGGTCGGAGATTGACCGACGGCGATCACTGAGGTGGTGTCGGAAAATTGGTCGACGAACTTTCCAACCCTTGAAACAAATACTCCTAGGGTTGAAGAATAGTAAAAACATGTGGGTTATTTTAATCCTAATCCTAATTTCCAACTAAAATAATCCTTGCCTCAAACATGGAGTGGACTATTATAGCCCACTCCATCCCATCCCACTCCATGCTCCAAACATACCCTTAGGGTTTAGGGTTCCCTCAATACCAACCCCAAGCAATTAGAGTGCTTGACTCCCTTCTAACCAAGGTCATATACCAAACCAAACAATGTCACTCGTTACTAATCAAAATCCATACTAAAGGTTGAAAACTAACGCAAGCGAAAAAAATTGCCTCCAACAACAAGACACGAAGAATTAGATGCACGAACTGTGCCTAAACGCTACATCGTCGAGAACTATAAACCTTCATTAAAGACCGACAAATATCCAAAACGAATCGAAATAAGCAGCAACAACTTTACGACAACACAAACATTAAAAAAATGAAACAATTCATTGCATTTCTCTTAATAAACGTTTTAGAATTAAAATATAAATTCGAGTAAATGAATATTGTTTTAAACATATGTTAAAGATAATGGAGGTAGGAATTATTTTAAATCTTGTTTTGCTACTATAATATTATTTAAAGTTTAGTGGCTACAATGAAGCATCTTCTTCTCCCTTTAATGTTTTCAATAACTCTACTACCACCGACCTTGAACTAATAACTACCTCTAACGTTCATTTTGACAGTCAATTTCAACAAAGACCACCTTCGATGGCCAATTTTTGTTGCAACCATCTATGCAACTAACTCTAATGACCAACTTCGTCAATCACTCCAGCGTCTAGCTCATAGTGTTTAATATATAGTCTTCTTTTATAGAAATTTAAAATTTTAATATAAATATTTTGAGTATATAGTAAATCAAATAAGCTTGGGTATAAAAATACTTTTGAAAAAATGTAACCGACACATAATATCCATGTTTAAAATACTCTTTTTGTATATAAAATGTTTAGAAATAAAAATGACTTTTTGAAAGAAATTTTCTTTCCAAGTCAATCAAAACATCCTCCAATATACAACTTGTTTCATGGATCATGTCAAAATTTTAAGAAAGAAATTTGTGTATATATGAGACAAATATCTTTAATAAAATTAAACTAGAGAACAAGGCAATAATATCTTTTACAATGATACTAATACATATAATATAAAAAAAAATACTTAGGTGCATCTTGAGCATCATCTATCTTTGTGTATTTAATCAAATTGTTAAAACATAATTTGTTGTATGACAAATTTTGATTTTTTCCTTGTCTAAAATATTTTAATTTGTTTTTTATGTGAGTGATGAGAAGGAATGCACAAAGGTGAGTGATGTTCGAAATGTACCTAAATATTACCCTATAATATAAAAACCTATTTTAGTATTGCGAGCTTTTTCTCGAAAACACGTTTGATCAACATTTAACTACTTTTGAATGATAACATATTTTGTACATTTTCTAAAAGTTGGTGAAACAAATCTTTTTATTTCAATTTACAATACCAATAATAATAAAATAGTAAGAACCAGTTTAAGTCCGTTATTTTTAATCAATAAACCCTAAACTCATACGTAAGAAAGGACCCTAAACTCAAACTCAAACAAAATAGTAGATATATATTATATTATTTAACTTTATAAACCATTATTACTCCACGTACTATATTAACCACATGCTATTATAATAAATGTTAGCCCTCAAATAGCTTGTAATTTTTTTTTTTTAAAAAAATCAAATAAATAAATAAAAAGTAAAGAAATTGAATTTAAATTGAAAAATATCTTAATTTCTCCAAACTAACTCACTCCAGCACATACATAGGATAATAGGCAGGGTCAAACTAACTCACTCATCCACCGTGGTTAGATAATCAACCACGGTTAACTCCCGAAAGCGGACCCAAACCCAACCCATTGGTCTTGCAAATGCATTCTGCTCCAAATGGGCCGTCGCACCGACCCGAAACAAAAGAACCAACATTTATTTTCCCCGAAATTAACCCATAAAAAAAATATTGACGGCGTTGAAGATTCCGTTTGACGTCAAAAAAGGCCGTGAGAAAGGGGAAAAAAAAGGGTTAGCAAAACCAAACACAATACGACGCCGTAACGCGGGCATTGAGAGAGAAGGATGGTGAGATGAAAAGATAGTCGTTTGATGTATGATGAACGGCGGAGAAAGCAAGTGTGCGATTCAATCTGTAATCGAGGGTCTAAAATTCCGTTTCATAGGGTGTGTTTTGTATTTGTTGAAAAGGAGGGACGAAGAAGAAGAAGAAGAAACGAAGAAAAAGAAGAGAAGAAGAAGAAGAAGAAAGCTCTCTCCAGTTCTTGTGGCGTTCCTTCAAATTTTCTTCTGTTTTTTTCCCCTTGTTATTGTTCTCTAATCGGAACGAAGTTTAGTGTTCTCAATTCTAGTCTGAAATGTTGAGGATCTCTCATTTGTAAACAAGCTTGTGGGTCGAACAATTTCGCTCCTTGCTTCAATTTTTCTCCGTCTTTTGGAATTGATCTGTTTAAAGACATAATTAAACAGGCGTGACTGTTTTTGTTTTTGTTTTTGTTTTTTTCACGAATACATTTGGGAATTTTTAGTTGAAGAAATTCGGAGTGGATTTGATTTACGAGCGATTTTTGCTCTCTTATTTAGCCAATCGATTCCATTTCATTTGTAATTATCTGAGGGAGGTCTTGAAGTTTACAGAGCCTTGCAAATTTGTGAGATTCTTTTCACTGGGTTGTTAGTTATTTGTGTTTTTGGTTGTGGAATGACTCCGTTTATTGATTTTCTGTAATCTGTTTGTTCATTGCAGATGCATTTTTTAAAAAGGATTTTAGAGTTTGTTTGAAGAAAATCCAAACTGTTGTGAAGATTGGAGATGATGGAAACACGGTTGTTGTTCGATAGTCGAAGAAGAGAACTCTGAGAGATGGAACTCCGTCGTCGCAATTTGGTTTCTGATTCGCATTTTCGCTTAGTCTGAAGAGTAAAAGAAGCGAGCATCGAGTTGGGAATTTCTTTGAATCACAGGTAAAGAAAATTATCCTGAATCGTAGATCGTATATATTCAACTGGGTTTTTGAGATTTAGTTACAGAGTTTGATGTGCAGTTGTTTTTTGTACTGTGGCTTCTTTCGTATTTTCCTCCATTCGGTGGTTTGGGGCAGAGGGGATTATTTGATTCTTCGTTATTCTTCATCTCATGGCATCAGTCGCCTTCCTATGCTTCCCTTTTGATTTTGCGCACTGGTTTTTGTTTGCTTCAGTTCGAGTTTTCAGGTAATGCATCAAATTTTATTCACCTCCATTTTCAACTCTCTCTGAAGAGACTATTCTACTTCTTCCATTGTTCATCTCTTCCTCATTTCAAAGAATCAGAGACTCCTTTTATTAATTTTTTAAAATTCATATGTTGATTGAGAATATCTTATCTTCCCTCCGATGGCTTCTGAAATTTTCATCTCCAAAACTGTTCACGGACAGGATTTCCCTCTCAATTGGATTTCTTTCTATGATGGGAAAATGCGAGTTTGATTTGTTCTTCATATTCGCAATCAGCAGACGAATTTTCCCAGATGCTCTTATCTTTTTGATTTTGTGAATGCATTACCTATTATTGGATTTCTGGGTTTAGATCTAATATGCAATCGAAAAGAAACCTCCTCATTTTGCTTCTTGCAATCAACTTTTTTCTGACTTTGATCTTGCATGATTAAATCCCTCACAAGCTCTCTCAATTATGAGTTTATCTGAACTTGGAAATAGCTGGAGAAGGTTCATCTTGTTTACCTGTTTTCGCTAATTAGGCCATGTGGGGGTTGGGTTGCAAAATCCAACACAATCTCTCCACTTTCCCTCTTTCTTTGCTTTTTGGAGATTAACCATGGTTGATTAACCTCAACTAACTTGGGTTAGTTTCCATTCCACATTACAGTTATATTTAAAAGCCTGATGGAAAGGGATACCATAAGAACCAACAATAATAATAATAGCAACGGCACCGCCAATAACAAAGTGGACACATCGGGGAGAAGCGGAGCCGACGTACTCGGATCCAATTCCGATGCTACAAGACAAACAACCACACCATCATCGGACTTTGTTTTGCAGTGGGGAAACCGGAAGCGCCTTAGATGCATGAAGGTCCAAGGCAGAGATAAAACCGACCCCGCCACTCCGGCTCACCGTACTACCACCGCCCGAGTCGACCGCCGAGTCGTTAGAACCGATAAAGACTCCCCGAACCGGACCCATTCTCCTGCCAATGGGTATTTGAATCTCCGCCAACGACCTTCTTCTCCTCAACTCCCCCCTCCTCACCACCGCATTCTCAGGTATTTATTCCAAATATATATACATATATTTTTTAAAATTTTATCATATGATGATGATGATGATCTGTAAATTGTTAAGATCTTAATCTTAGGCACATGATTGTAAATAATGTAAATGTTTAATCATAAGCTTTTGGTATGGAGGAATGAGAGCCGTGTGATCACTAATGTGGGATTAGGGAAAAGAGTGTGTGGTCCCACAGTGTGTAGAGTCACAATACACCTTCACGTCGACGTCACACGTAATCTTAACGATCGTGAAGGAATTTAGTTAATCGGACGGCTATGAACAACCCACAGCTATGTTCTTACTTTTATTTATTTATTTTTTCAATTAAAAGAAAAGAAAATTAAAAAAAAACCAAATCCAAAGGCAAACCCAAAAATCTCCATCTCCCCACATTCGCTATACTTGTCTCAGCGATCTTAAAGATCCCTCCCTCAAGGTCAATTTCGGAATTTGACTTCCTCCCTCTCTAAATCTAGTTTCTTTTTTTCTTTTTACTACTTTTATTTGTTTATTTTCATATTACTCTTACTTAAAACGTCTTTTCATTTTCTTTTTTGTTTTTGTTTTTGTTTTTGTTTTTGTTTTTGTTTTTGTTTTTTTGTTTTTAATAAATAGGAACTCCGAGACGGCGGGGGCGATGAGAGGGCACGGCAACGGTGGCGTTAGGGGAATTGCGTCGCCGGACAGAGTGGCGCACGATAGAAGAGGAAGTAATAACCACCATCATCATTCCAACAATAACAACAACCATCATCATCACCACAATGAGAATAACAACAAATCAGGGGCTACATCGGAGACGGCGCACGATAGTAAAAAAGGTGGGTCTTCCTCCGGTGGGAGTGGGGAAGCTGCTGTGCCTCAAGTATGGCCGCCAAAATTCGCTATTGCTTTGACGAACAAAGAGAAAGAAGAGGATTTCTTAGCCATCAAAGGCTCTAAATTGCCACAAAGACCCAAGAAACGTGCCAAGATTATCCAACGCACCGTCAACGTAAGCCCCCCTTAATCTCATACTCTTTTAACTATTAATTCAATTATCTTTTTGTGTAGCCATAGGAAATGATCAAAAGGGGGTTTTTTTTCAACATAAAAATTAAGAACAAATAAATAAATTTATTCATACAAGAAAACAACACTGCAGCTTTCACGGGCTGCGTTTGATTCACGTTCTTGTATAGGATAGGACACGGTGTACGGTTATTTTTTGCAGGATGGCTGCTGTGCTGTTTGTATCATACCCCCTTGTCTTCTCGGCATTCTCAAACCTATATTTTTTAGGGTTAGAACAAAAAGTTATTAAACAAATAAATTCCTTTAGGGGTTTTCTTTTCTTAAAGCGAAAATGGAAGATGATAAAAATAATCTGAAACCGACTAAGGAAGTTAAACCAAGTCTTTGTTTAAAGAATAAAGATAAGGTTTGTTCGATGACTTCGGGAAAGTATCGAATAGTAAAAGTAAACTCATTAGCTATATAAATGTTTTTAAATTAGGCCCAAAACAAAAAAGTATTGAAATTTTAAAAAAGGGTTTAGCAGAGTAATTACTAGGGGGAGGGTGAGGGTGAGGGTGAGGGTGAGGGATTAGTTAAACGGTATGAATCGCAATTAAGAGAATAATAAAGAGAGATGGTACGATTAGAAAGGGAGATTGCATCGGATGCCATTTGATGCTCAGCCATGTGTAGGGTGATGATTTGTGTGTTATCAGTGGCAAATGGGCCCCTAGCTCTTTTGAAACGAAGTGCTTTTTTAGATTGGGTCCCAAAGCTGTTGGGTGATGAATACCCACCTCCTAACAATTATTATTTCCCTTGATTATGCATTGTATATTGTTGAATATGGGTGCCTTTTGCTTTATACCATGGGGTTTGAACATTTTGAAATGGTTGCAGCTGGTGAGTCCGGGGGCATGGCTATCGGATCTGACTCTCGAGCGGTACGAAGTTCGGGAAAAGAAGATCTCTAAGAAGGTGAGTTACTGGAACTAATGATATATGATTTGATGATGATTGTGTTAATGGATGGAGAGTTGTGATTAATGGGTTTGATTATGACTTGATGGCAGAGACCGAGAGGATTGAAGGCAATGGGTAACATGGAGTCGGATTCAGAGTGAAATGAGTGAGGATTCAGCAAAAATGTACAAACTCTATGGATTCCCTTTTTTAAAAAAAATGGTCAGAAGATTGAAGGGGCAGAGCAGAGGAAGTAGGCAAAATTCTTTTTTCCTCTCCTGATTCATTTATTCATTCTATTTCATTATTCATCCTCTTGAAAATGCTCTTCGTTTTCACGGTTTTATGGGGGGAGGTCAGAGAAATATCCAAATTAGATAAGATAATCTAACAAAGATGGGTTTTTGACTTTGAAATGTGAAGATAGAGAAGAGTGGAGTTCGAAGATATGTTGGGGAGGGGAGGAAGAGATTGGTTGAGTGGAGGTTCTTATTTGTAGTACTCTTATAAGAAAATTTTCCGATGGATTCTCAATTCTGAATTGGTCATTGAGGTTTTGGAATCAAATTGAAGAAAATTTTTGAGAACAGTCGGACCTGATGCCTTGAAAGAAAAAAGAACCAGTTGAATTGTTTAATTTCAAAATCAATGCTGGAGCTCCGTCCTTATTATGCTACTTTTCTTTTTTTCTCTCTGGGGTGGGATAAATGAACCACCTACTTCAAATGTCGATAATACAAACATTATTTTAATTAAGTTATGTTCAATTTGGCACTATCGTGATAGTCAATCTAGTATAATATAGAAAGTAATACGAACGTACATGAACATCAAGTTTATAGAGATTTGAACGTAAAACCAAAGAGAACTTAGACTTAACATCAATATATATATATATTAGCAGACAAATTCCAAAATTGAAGAGTCACATTCTCCAAATCATATTTTGTCTTTACTACTGAATTATGTTAGAACATAAAGAGATCATCCAAAATTCCACAAAAAGAAAATTAAAAATTTTATGAAAAATGGACTTTTCGAAAATTGCAAAAGACAGCCGTGGATTGCACAAACCCAGAAGTTCTATTATATTATTATTATTATTATTATTATTCATATTCACACACTAATTTTATTATCCCTCAGACAAACCGCGTGATTCTTTCAAAAAAATCACTGCTACGTGGCATCACTTAATTGGATCCTTCTCTAACTCGAGATATGCGTATCCCCATTCCACATGGCCAGGCCGTCCCTCTCCACCATTTACATTTCGCCACGCACCCTTTTCCTTTAGTTATTTTTGGCAACTTTCTGCATGCTCCATTTTTCAAACTGTGTCCCAATTTCACCACCTTATATATATATGGTTACTTCAAACTACATTGTGCCCATAATTTTATAATACTAAACTGTGAGTTGGTATCAACTATGGTTGGTTTGGTTAATCTGAGTAATAGTCAGTCCAAAATTTACTGATTTTTCCAAAACAACACCAACCGACACCCTCTTCTTCTCCAACCAACTTAATATTAATTCTTAGTTCAATGTTTGTCATGGGAAAAAACTCCATGTTTCAAAGTTTCCCTTTTTATTAATTAAATCCTTCAATTATTTCTCTCAATGACATGACAATGAGAGTGTACCAGACAAAACCTACCACGTTTCACTTACACATTTAATTCTAGTTTTGACTATATGATGGATTTGGGACTTCATTCATCCTTAGTTGAATTATTGCACTAATTACACCACACCTCTATATTTAATAATACGAATATAAGGCATTAACGGGCCGCTGGTTATTTTGTTGGGATTTCAAATTTTAAATTGTGAAGTTAAAATCAGTCAAGAACAGTTAAGAAAGTCTTGTTTGGATGATATGGGTTAGAAAGTGAAAACGGAATCTCCACCTCCATTCTGCTTCCCGATTATATACAAGTAGTAATACAGTTTATAAACAATTTAGAGTGAAGAGAAAATAGAGATCTTCAATCTGACGAAACAGAGATTAGAAAACTGAAATAATTTATTTACTCAAATAATGTGGATATATAAAAAGAACAATAATAATGAGATAACACACAATGAATAATAATACATGAATACAAACCACCAATATCTAATCAAACCTAATTCTCGACATCGAAAACCATCTCCTATACACTCAATATAATAGTCAATAAAACCCTCAATAATCGAGCATCAGTAAACGAATCCATGCCTAAAATCACAAAACGCGTACGATATATCATCAATGTGAGATTCAAGCCTTGAGTGCAGATCCAAAGAGGAGAGCAACGAAAGCACCAACACAAGCAACGCTCAACGACGGAACCACAGAGTTAGCCGGAGAAGCCGGAGCAGGAGCAGGAGACTCTGCAGATTGTGCGACGGCAATGGAGAAGACCGCGAACAAGACGGCAACAAGAGCCATGAAAGAGACCTTAGAGACGGCGGCCATTGCTTCCAAAAAAATTAGGGTTTAGAAAGAAAGAATATTGAGGGAGGAAAAGGAATGGAGCTTTGGCAACGGAGAAAGAGAACGGTGGGAGTGTTTTTATAATAAAGAAAGAGGAGAGAGAAAAGAAACGAGTGGAGGAGAGAGAATCGGGCAGGACGGGCAGATGGCCGAGTTACAAGCTGGCCATTGGTTGAGTGACAGCTCATTTTTCCTTTGATGGGTGGATCACCCACCGTCCAAATTCCACAATTTCGGCTCAGCTACTTTTAACGTCGTCGTTTAGCCATTGGAATTGATCGGACGGTAGGGTGTGTATGCGTGAGTAACAGACGCTATTGAAGTCACGTGGAGTAAACGGAGGTGGTGAAATTACCAACTAAAGGGAAAATGTTGAAGTGAGGAAACGTAAGCGTAGGTGCAAAGTGGGGAATTTACATGTGTATGGGGCCCATCGTACCAAACAACTATTATGCAGCGAAGAACGAATGCAAACTGGACGCGTGGCAAGGCGGGAAATTACAGGCTGTTTTGAAGAAAGGAAGTGGGGCGGGTGTATGATGACGCATGAATTTTGGGAATTTGGAGGGTTGTCGTGTTGGGATTTGATAACACTTACGAGGACTATGTTGTTTACTTCTTACTTAAGTTCTTTCATTTAATTACACTTTCACATTTGTACTTAATATGGATATAATTAAATTGGTAAAATCCAACCAAGCTAAGTTGGCATTCATGCGATAAAATTGTTAGGACTAATACGTTCAAGTTTTTGTCCGTTTTATTAAAATTATTCAAATATTTTTTTAAAATCTCGATATTAATTTAATGAAATTTCGATGCAAATTACATACGATTAATTATAGGGTATGAAGTGTAATGTGTAGTGGGACACGTGGGACAAGTGGTTGTTTAAGAACTAAGAGAAGATTGAGGTGGGCTTAACAAGGGTTAGTTTAAATTAAGTAGGGTTAGAAGAAAACAGGTGTTATTAGTTAAGCAGGAGGTAGCCGAATTTGGAGAGCTTATGGATGACTAATCTACACTTGGGAGTAGTATAAAATGGTTGGAGTTGCCATAAGTTGAAGTTTAAAAGAAAGTTGAGGAAATTTAAGCATGTATGATTTTTGTTGAGTTGTGTACAAACCAGTAATATTGTTCCAAAGTACTAAGCTGACTCTATGTGCATGGGGCATACCAAATGTCGAGTATGATCAATTGCCTAGGTTAGTGTTGTAGCTGGATGTGTGATACGATTTGCATTTAGGCTAATTCATCGTTGTTCCTGAACTTTGATTTCCACTTTGTTGCTGATAGTGTGAGTATGATCCACTTCAGTAGTCTAAGTGTCGAGTATGTTCAACATTTAGGTTTTTTAGGAACGGATCAAAGCTAATGTGGTTTTTGGTTTTATAAGGCTTAGTATGAAGTCGTTACAAGAATTCGAAAGAAAACGTTTAAGATGCGTTGATATTGTATTTTCCAAAAATATTTTCTAAAACATGTTACACATGGAGCATTTGACTTGTATTTTAAGTTCTCTCCCCATATAGTAAATGGGTTTCACAAAGTTGTCGTTGTCCTTACTTGTTTTGTCTATACTCCATCACATCATGTTTATAATGTTTATAGTCTTATGAGAGAGTTGAAGTCATCTTAGTTTGTATCCATTAAATTAAGTTTAGTTAATTAGTTAACATGTTATATAAGTTCACAATGCAACACATTTACATATGTGAAGTAAAATGTAAAACTAACAAATATGTAGGAGATATAATTGAGAAAGAGAAAATAAATAAAAGAATTAGATGAATTTGTTAATATTAATTTTATAATGATGAAATTAGGTAGTAAGCACGTTATAGTTAATAAACTATGCATACTTATATCATATAAAATTAGCTAATTCAATAAGTATAATGATTACTCACATACATAATTGATCATATCAATTTGTACACCTTTGCTTGATGAAACTCTCGAAATTGATATTTATTTCATTTAGGTTGAAATAGATTTTTTATTCTTTGAAATCACTTGATCGTGAAAGCTATATATCAATACGAGCCAGATCATATTACATGTAATTGTATTTTCTTCTTTTCTATTGTTTTTTTTTTTTTTTTTTTTTTTTTTTGTTGGGTTTACTACTCTGAAAGAATATTAGTGTTATGTGTTTCCCTATTTGTGTACTGTATTGATTACAACACTCTACTAACCCCTCCTTCCCTTAACCAATTTGTGTTCTTCAATATCCAAACATGTCCAATGCTAAACGTAACAAAGGCTGTAACGAACTCGGTGCGAATTTTCTTGCAAATAGACAGCAGATGGAGGAGGTGCCGTCGTTGTAACTGCAGTTCTGACCGTTTACTATTCTTCCTAACAACTCTTCTGTAATGTCCCGTCCTCCGAATGTTGCCGGGTGAGGCCCTCCTCTTGACCAGTCCACCCATGTCAGGCTTCTGTTGGCTATAACCTCTCCTGCTTCTATTGTCAGCATTGTTGGGAAGTAATGCTCGTCCACGTAGCATGGCGGTCGACAGAATTGTTCGAATTTCTGATAAAATTTGGTGTCTTGTACTATGTTGATTGCAAGTTTACGGTTTACTTCAAACCATTGGGAGCCTTTACGCCATTCTGTGATGTTTACCTCTGGTGCCATGGCATCCCTATATCGTCCTCTCCCGTAAGGGCCGAGGTCGTCGAATGAACCAACAAAGCTATATTTGGATTCCTTCAAGTATTTGTATATCACACTGAAATTGAAGAGAGGAATGCATGATTCCGAGAGGAGAATGAACCATTCATTGTTGATGTCGAGCAGGGAATTGGCTAGGAGTCTTTTCTCTGCATCACATATACTCATTCTTCCCCATTCTGCAACCTGCCAAAATAGAATCAACAGAAATTCATCACAATATTACTAAATGTATAACATCAAAAAGCTTGATGGGTAAACTACAATTGGGGATGAACACATATTATAAATCAATAAAATGGTGATGGCCAGCACATGGACTAAAGTTATTAATGTTCGATCACAGTTAATATACTCTGTTTATCATAATATGCAGAGAGAGAGAGAGAGAGAACACACAAGTTGCCACTGTTTTAGTCAACCAATTAAGGATGGAAACATTCTAGCATAGGTTTACATTTCTCCAATAAAAGTCCTAGAGTTGAACATATAAATTTCAAAGGTGCCAAATGACTTTTGCTATTGAATGTGAAACCTGTTAAAGCACAATAAGCAAATATATGGTTTATTCAGAATCCACTTTACCATTCTAATGTAAATCACAAGCCAATTCAAGCATCATTCAGACCATTTAACATGTTAAAAACAAGAAAATAGAACTAGTTTCAACTAATTTCGTAAAGGAACAAAACCATCAGTAGTTCAAGGAACAATGTGGCACAACAAACTGATTCTCAAAATAGCTTATAAAGCAATTGTTGACGAAAGCAAAACCATGATAAATTCAATCAATCAAATTACTTCATTGGTGGTACTAATGTACAACAGAATGAAACCAAAACGTACCTGGCTAGGAATTTGTCTCCCATGAAACACGGAAGCATGAGTAAAATTGGGTTTGAACGATGGCAGAGAATGAATGTAAATTGAAAAGCGGGCATGATGTCCTTTCAGAAATCTCTCCCAAAGTGGGGCAAACGGCAATGGACCTTTAGTCAAGAACATAAAAGCAATTTTGGGAACCCTTTCAAAAGGGTAATTCTTAATCTGAGGTGAAAACGATGCTCTCCAAAACAACTCCTCATCCGTCATTGAATGCATCAAATCCACCGGAGGCTTAATCAACTCACTCAAACTAATATTGAATTCCTCGAAACAAGGAAGGAAATTGGACTTAACCGTCATCACAGCACTATCAATCCCGAAACGACGGATCGTATACAAACTAACAACCGAAAACGCAACACAAAGAACCAAAAACAACACGAATAACTGAAGTAACCTAAGGGGCAACGGCCTAGCTTGGTTGGTCCGGTTTAAAGGTACAGGGTCTTTCCCTTCTTCCAAAGGCAGAACTTTCGATTGCATCTTCGATTAAATTCGAGATAACCCCTTTCTGGGTAAGCCAATTTCCAAGAGTATCGCTACCCTTCAAATGTATTCCGGTGATCGGGTTTTGTTCTAACGATTTTCATCTGAAGGAGGGAAGAGGGAGGCGATGAAAGCGGGAAATCGCTGAAATGTTGGAACCTCAGAAAAACTGAAAAGATTTTGATAAAGTTAAAGAAAATATCACCAAAGACAAAAGGAAAAGTTTTGCATGGTGGGTTATGAAGAAGACCCCAGTTTGAAAGAAACCCAGTTGCAGAATTGGAGGAAGAAGAAGAAGAAGAAGAAGAAGAGTGGAGAGGAGTTGGAAGTGGATGTTTATGAGAGTGAGAGGAAGGCATGAAATGGTTGAGAGAATGAAGAAACAAGAAATTTGATCTGAGAAAGGTATTTGGTTTCCATAATATGCGGCCACTCAGATTGGGAAGAATGGCGATTGTCAGTTACGATTACGGCTCTCTGTTGCTTTTGAATCCAATTTTGGTTCCATACGAATCAAAATCAAAACAAACTCCCCACACTCCTTCTCCTTCACTTTACTTTTTCATTTTATTCCCTCTCTCCTTACTTTACCATTTCCTTTGCTTCTTCTTCTTTAAATAATTGTGATTTTATACACATTTAATTTCATTCACTTATTCAAATTCATCTCTATGCTTTTTCTTTTAATTATAAATTTATATTTTTTCTACTTTACTTAATTATTGTAACTAAATTTAATGTTAGGAATTTTAAAATATCCATAGATTTTTTTTTTTTTTTGGGAAAAATTATTAACACAACAAATTCAATAACTAAATTTAAATTAATAAATAAACATTTTATAATTTTAAAACCATTTGTTATATATATTATTGCTTAATTATTATATTTTATAGATTTTTTTAGTGAAAATATCGACAAACTCTTCAGGTTGATATCAAACTCATGAAAAATGTGAAAATATCGATAAAGACATCGACGTTTCAATACAAATCTAATACTATAAAACAAGTTTCATCTTAATAATTTTTCTCTATTTTTTTTACTAGATATTTAGAAAGAATTACGTCTTTATTGGTAGTATTTTGAGAAAGTGAATTTATTTAGATGAGTTTAAATGAAATGAAATAAAATAATTATAAATTAATAACGAATGTCAAAATCAGAACCATATGGATATATTTATTAATTTAGATTTTAATTATTTAGAAGAATTTAAGAATTTAATTAATCCAACTTCAAAATTTGGAGTATAATTAGAATTTTTTTTCCATTAAAGTTTGCTTAATAATTTTGGCAACAATTAGTACATAAAAGGAGTTAGTTCAATGTATAATTAAGCATTAAATGAAGATTTAAATGGCAGTCAGTCAACTTATTTCATATAATACAATTTTTTTTCTTTTTTCTTTTTAAAACCATTGTATTTGTGAATTTAACTTAATAGATTTTTTTTTTCTAATTTAGCACGCATTACACAACAATAAATGAATCATTCATATCGAAATAAATGTACCATTCAATACCATGATTTTAAAATTTCAATTTAAAAATATAGCGTAATTATAATTAATAAACAATTTTAAGAATAATAATCAAATATATAATAATATTTCTACAAATTTACAAATATAACAAATCTATTTTATTATTATCGACTTAAATGTTATTTATACGAGTGTTTCTTTCCTTGTATGACTATCTATAATGAAAAGTATTAATATATATATATATCAAATATAATAATATAATTAACATATTGGTAATGGTTATTTATATACATATCATATGTGTTTATTTTAAATGATTATTTAAGTACAAATTCACAGTTAGTTTAATAATAATAATAAAAACAATGCGACAATTATTCGTTTATTTTTTAAAAATAAATCATTCATTTGATTTGATTAGAGCTCATTAATTTTGCAAACTATATTAGATTATAATGGCTAGAGACAATCATACGTTTCTTTTTTTTTTTTTTTTTCTCTCTTTTTAACTCTCCTCAATAATATACTCTCGATTCTATGTATAACGATTAGTAAATTTAAAATTAATATTGAATTATTCAATTAAAAATTGAATAACTTTCTTATTCGTTCTTCTTTTTTGTAAAGAAAATTCGATGGGTTTTTAAACATTATACTATTGAGTAATTGAAATGAATACTAGTTTTAGGGTTAATCGTTAATTGTATAGCAATACTTTTAAAAAATTACAAATATAACAAATCTACCAATGATAGACTCTATTTGACTCCTATTAACATTATAATCTATGAGTAATAGACTTCTATTAGTAATATGATCTATCAACAACGAAGTCTAAGAATTATATCATACTACATTATTCGTTAATATTTTAAGTTTAATTACTATAAACGCAATGATTTTATAAATATTTATAGTTCAACCAACGTAAAATTTTGCAGCATCCAGAGTGGGAGATTTAATTAAAGGTTGAAAATTCCTTAAAAAAGAAAGAAAAAAAAAGAACAGATAAAGCATGCGTTTCAAACAAGGGAAGAAGCACATAGGGGCGAAATTGCCAAGGAAGTGCTTTTAGATGATCAAAATGATCAATGGTTGTGAATGTGATGTGTGGGTCCTTTTTAATAATCATTTTTTAAATTAGGTTAACATTCTACTTTTTCTAAATATATTTTAAAATGTAATATGACATTTATAAATGGTTAGCAAACTTTAGATTTAGCTCCTTCGTTCGTAAAAATAATTGTTATCATCATTTCATTTCATTACTTTTTTTTAAGAATTATTTTAAAATAATAAAAGAGCATTTATAAATGTTTATTATTCAATAAGAATTATTTGGGTCGAAGAAATGTACAACTCGAACAATTGAGTTGAATCTAAAAAGTGCTCCAACCCACTCCATGAACACCCGTTGATGGAATATTATTTTTATTTTAAGTTTTATTTTTTAATTCAACATATTTTGCAAATAAGACCAATGAAACGACGTCGTTGCTTTCTTCCCAAAACCGAACTCATGGTCCCGATTCTTCAGCCCACTACGTAGCCTAGTTGACTTGAGGTAAAATCAGGCCTTGGGCTCTAATAGGCCCAAACATGTTTGAACTCCAAGCCCACTTTGTTTCTCACCATAAAAATACAGAATAAAATTCTTTGTTCAACTATACATTTCGATTTTCGTATAGAATGAGATATATTTCATATATTTATTCTTTTAGCAATAGCATACATGTTGTGTAGCAAGATATATTCAGTACATTCTAACATATAGAATGAAATATTTTTCATATACCCAATTATATAAAGAAACTTGCCGGTATCCATTATCTACCGGTATCGACGCCGACCATTGGACTTAGTTTTTCGGGTTTAGGGTTCATTGTGTAATTAGGCATTATAAACTAAGTTATCGTTGTAGAAAGCCGAAAATGAAAATTATCTGATTTAAATCATAATTTTATTGATTATCTATATACATAAATCGAAGCAAATACAAAGGTTAAATACGTTTTTATTCTTTAAATTAAAGCACTTATATGGTCATTAGAATATATGACTATCTTACACGTGTGTAGTAGAAAGAATTAAATAGACAATACTTATTATTATGGAAGGTAGAAAAATTAGAAAGAAAGAGACATAGTTTTTGAAAGGAACATACCAAGTTTGAATTCTCAATCACTCAAATAGAGACTTTGCTGTCATTTCCTATTTAGCCATTCTTCATTATATACTATGGTCTATCTCATGACATTCACTTTAAACTTCCAAATGTGCATATATGGCATTTGATGACATGGCACACAAATTCATGTATATATATATTTCAACTCTTTTCTTCTATTTTTCAAAAGAAAGTTAAAACATGGGGATGAGAAATGATGAAGCAGTGATGGGTTTGACAATGGTGGCTTTGGTTATTGTTGGTGTTGCCATTGTTGTTGATGTAAATGCTACCATTGTGGACATCAATTTGTCTGAGGAGAAGTTAAAGCTTCTGAATAAGCCTCCCATCAAAACCATTTATGTAAATTTAATATCATCTTTTGTTTTTACTTTCAAATTTAAATTAATATATATTTGGAGTCGAAATTAATTAATTTACTTCTAATTTTGCAGAGTGAAGATGGAGATATTATTGATTGTGTTGATATTTACAAGCAACCTGCTTTTGACCATCCATTACTCAAAAATCATACTATTCAGGTTCTCATATGGATATAAATTTAATTTAGCCTAACATTCTTTATTAGTTTGTAGACATATAAGTGTCATTATATTAAATTCTAGATAGATCGTTGGATTGAACCCACAAACTCTTGACCTTTTATCAAAGTTATGCTCCTCGATTACCAATTGGGCTGTTTTTTTTAACTAAGATTGTTCATGATTACTGTTAAGCTCAATTTGGTAATCAAATGGAATTGGACCAAAAAGAATTTACAAAACCTAGATCAAATCAATCCGAATGTTGTGGTGTTGAAATTTCAATTGCAAATCTGTTATACATGTATATATACAAATAAACATGGTTCTATTTTCAAAATTCAAAGTCGAAAAAGAATTTTTTTTTTTTTTCATTATAATTTTAAACTGAACTTAATCGAAATTGAAATAAACATTGTGTCAATGTAGATGAAACCGGATTTGGACATAGATTTGAAGATGTCAAGTACACAAAAGGAATGGTTTGGATCCAAATCCAATGAATTTCAAGTATGGCAAAAAAGTGGGAGTTGTCCCAATGGAACAATTCCCATTCGCAGGATTGGTAGAGAAGACCTACTGAGAGCCAATTCTCTCCATCACTTTGGCAAGAAATTTCCTTATGGATCTTCCAAACTCGGCCAAGAATTCAATCGTTCTGTAAGTATATATATATATATATATGTGTGTGTGTTGAATTAAAAGTTTATCTATTTATTTATTATGGGTTCTAAACTTACTTCTTTGTTTTTATTTGGTGTTAAATATGATGATCAGACGGCTATCTTGATCACAACAGGACTCAATTACATTGGAGCTTCAGGAGATATCAATGTTTGGAACCCTAAAGTTGATTTACCTAATGACTTCACAGCTTCTAAAATTTGGTTGAAAAATGGACCTTCTGAAAAATTTGAAAGCGTAGAAGCAGGCTGGATGGTTCGTTTCATACTTACGTTATTATAACTAAACTCTTAATAATGTTTAAGACTAATGAGCTTAAAAATAATTAGTATTTACTTTTTTTTGGCTACAGGTAAATCCCAAGTTGTATGGAGATGCAAAAACTCGACTTAGTCTATATTGGACCGTAAGATTTTGCTGATTAATTATCCCCCTCCTTTTATTTGACATACTGTAATGACTGAGTGTAAATTGGGTTAGGTGGACTCTTACAAATCGACAGGTTGCTTTGATCTAACTTGTAGTGGGTTTGTCCAAACAAACCCAAGCGTTGTAATCGGCGCAGTCATTGATCCTTTGTCATCCACAAATGGACAACAATACACTGTCTCCCTTGGTATCTTTCAGGTTGTTATACAATTTTCTTTCGTTTTATAAGACAAAAATTAAACCGCGTTACTTTATGATAAACGAATTACATTCCATAAGGGTTTAAAAAAGAGATGGTTTGTTGAGAATGTTAATTGATATATGTAGGATCCCAAGTCAAGCAACTGGTGGTTGAAGTTTCAAGGGCAACCTGTGGGGTACTGGCCGCCAACACTATTTGGGTACTTGAACCATAGTGCGACATTGGTGGAATGGGGTGGGGAAGTGTTCAGCTCAAACATAAAGATAGTGCCGCACACAGGGACGGGTATGGGGAGTGGAGACTATGCGAGTGGGCTTTACAAGTATGCTAGCTTTGTCAGACAACCAAGGATTGTGGACTATTCCCTCCAACTCAAATATCCAGACAAAGTTGGAACTTGGGCTGATGAGCCCACTTGTTACTCTGTTGATAATTACCAACAAACATATACAACCGAACCTGTCTTCTACTTTGGTGGTCCTGGTCTCAGCCGTGACTGTCAATGATATCATCCCCATTTTATTTCTCTTCTATCTTAGCACAATAAAATTTACATAATTTATCAATATAATGTACCCTTTAATACAAGTTTCCAATTAAGGAATCATATATCCTCATCTCCAACCAACCATTGTTTTAACTTTATGTGTGTCAGTGTGTTTTTATCAATTTTTAACAACATATAGCAATGAAACAAATGAAAACGACGTCGTTGGCTTTGTTCCCAAACTCGAATGGATGGTCCTCATAGTCTGGCCCATTATGCATAATGTCGAGGTAACATCGGGCTCTAAAACCCCAACACGATTAAATTCCAAGGCCCGTTTTTTTCTCATCATCTTATCTTTTGCAATTAGAACAGGAACCAAAAATTCCCACCTAAACCTTTTTTTAAATGGTTAATCTAAATATTCATTATTCTATATATCCAAGAAAACTCGAAAAAGAAGTTTTTAGCTTTAATTTAAATATATATATATATATATATATATATATTTATATATATATATTTATATATATTGCTATTTAGGACTCTAAATCGCCTCTCTTTTGTAATTATAATATTTCTTATATCTCTTTAAATTGGAAGACGTTTCTCTAATATTCTTTTTTCGTGCTTTCATTTGTTTACAACTTTGAGCTATCCTCTACTTCCTTCTTGTACATTGCTTTTAACGCTAATGAATATCTTTTAGAGATGAAATGTGATGGGAGTATTACGAATGTAATCAACCTAATTTAGATGTATGATACATCCATATGATCCCTCAACCATGTGTATCTTGTTAAAAAGAGAATTATAATATAAACAAAAAACTACCTTTTAGTCCTAGTTAATAAGTTTTAAACATGTACCTTTCTACCTTCGAGGTTTATAAGTATTTTTTGTTTAATTTTTTTAAAATAATTAAAAGAGCATTTTTAAATATAAAATTAAGCAAATTAAATTAACATACTTTTAACATTTCCTTATCATCGTTAAACTTTTAGAAATAATGAAAATTATTATTATTTCTCTTTTATGAGATATTAGATACAAAGAACAACGAGTATTTATAATAAGCCATAGATATAGATTAATAACAAAGGAACAACTAACTAACAACTTGATTAGAATTGTCTAACAACTTAACTGATATACATTAATTATCATTATGTTTTCTGTCTTAAAAAGAAAAACTCAAATTTTAATATACTAAAAAAAGCTCATAATTAAAGTGTATTAAATAGAAAATGAAACGACAGATTTGATGAGTTGGCAGAGAAATTCATGTATATATATATATAATTGAGCTCTGTTTTGCATTTCAAGAGGAAAAAAGTTTGAAACTTTACAATTGGGATTTGTGTTTTAGGGTAAAAGAAGAGAAAATGGAGAAGAGAGATGATGATGAAGTAATGATATTGTTGGCAATGGTGACTTTGATTTTTATTGCTCATTTTGCCATTGTTGATGTAAATGCAACCAACGTCAATTCATCCAAAGAACACAATTTTTCTTTGGAGATTCAGAAGAAGTTAAAGCTTATCAATAAGCCTGCCATTAAAACCATTTATGTAATGTAACATCTTCGTTTTCTCGGTTAATTATATTTTTTTATTTTAAATAATAATAATAATAATATCTTAGTAGAAATAAATAAACGGATTATCTTTTGTATAATTTTGCAGAGTAAAGATGGTGATATTATTGATTGCGTTGATATTTACAAACAACCTGCTTTTGATCATCCATCTCTAAGAAACCACACCATTCAGGTTTTTTTTTTTTTTCGAAAAATATTTTATTTACTATCAAAAGAGGTGTGTATTATAGTTTTACCATAATCCTTACTCCAAACCCTAAACCCAATTCTAAAATTGGATACAGATAAAACCCAATTTAGGTATGGATCGAAAGATGTCAACCATGCAAAACGATACGTTAGAATTTCAAGTATGGCAAAGAAGTGGAAGTTGCCCACAAGGAACCATTCCCATTCGAAGAGTGCTTGAACACGATTTATTGAGAGTCAATTCTCTCCATCACTTTGGCAAGAAATTTTCTTATGGAAGTTCCAAATTGGGGATAGAAGTCCATCGTTCTGTAAGTACTTATAAATTTCAATTAGGTGTTTTTTTTTTTCATGATATATATTTTGGAGTTGAATAATTTTGATTACTTTGGTTCTAATTATGTTTTAATGTGATATTAAATATGATCAGACGGCAATTCTATATACAGCAGGATACAATTACATTGGTGCTTCGGGAGATATTAATATTTGGAACCCTAAAGTTGATTTACCTAACGACTTTACTGCTTCTAAAATTTGGTTGAAAAATGGACCTTCTGAAAGATTTGAAAGCGTAGAAGCAGGATGGATGGTTCGTGATTTTTTTTATTTTAAGTAAAAATTTGTTGTTAATAGCTTTTGAAATATATTAAAACTAAATATTTTTTAAAAACGATTAACATGCTTCAATTTTTTGTTTTTTTATATTTTATTCTTTTACAGGTAAATCCTACGTTATATGGAGATAGAAAGACTCGACTAAGTGTATATTGGACAGTAAGATTGAGTTGTTTGGCCTTTCCATTTATGATATTTGCATCAATTAAATTAATTATCAACTATATAAATTGAAAGTTTAAATCTTTATTTTGTGACTTAATAAATTGGATTAGGTTGACTCGTACAAATCAACTGGATGCTTTGATCTAACTTGCAGTGGGTTTGTCCATACGAATCCAAGTGTGGCACTGGGTGCAGTCATCTCTCCTGTGTCACACACTAGTGGAGAACAATTTATTATTTCTGTTGGTATCTTTCAGGTGTGTAAGTACTTCATATACAACTTTTCACTCTTATTTTTTTTTTTCAGTTATTTAACAAATGATATTGTTGCTAAGTTGCAATGTATTTGTTCAATTTAAAACTCGTTCTAGACTTCTCCTTCATCGTCTTCCATTGATCCAAAATTAAAGCGACAGAATTTTGGTCTATGACAATTATCATTTCCACACAATAGTTTTAAAAAATAGTAAAAGTTTATAGAAAAACATAATATAGTACATTTTATACTTTAAACCCTAAACTAAAAATATAGCACTAGGATAAAATATTTGCAAAAATATAGAAGTTTGACTCAATGAACTAGTAAAAAAGTTTAAAATAGCGGAATTGCCCTTCTAGCCATTATTGATAGTTGATATTAATTATAGCAATTGATAGTAGATTTTTCAAACTGAAAGATATCATTGAAAGCAACTTATAACAATTATCAATCGCTATCATTAATAGTTGCTATCAATGACGACTTCCAATTTGAGAAAACCGAAAAGAAACACTCGTGATGGCTACACCTGTGTTTTTTAGTCTTTTACTAATTTATATACATGTACTATATATATGCGAGTGGTCCTATACTTAATTGTGAAATGCAATATATTAATTATCCATATGAATGTGCGTTAATATATGTAGGATCCCATGTCAAAGCATTGGTGGTTGAAGGTGCAAGGGAAACCAGTAGGGTATTGGGTGGAGACACTATTTGGATACTTGGATCATAGCGCCACATTGGTGGAATGGGGTGGCGAAGTTTTTAGCTCCAACATAAGGAAAGTGCCGCACACAGGTACGGCTATGGGTAGTGGAGACTATGCGAGTGGACTCGACAAATATGCTTGCTATGTGGCACATCCCAGGATCATGGATAATTCGTTACAGTTGAAGTATCCACAAAAAGTGGGAACTTGGAAGGATGAGGCTAATTGTTATTCTGCTTATAATTACCAAAAAACTTACACTACTGAACCCGTCTTCTACTTTGGCGGTCCAGGACGTAGTCGTGACTGCCGTTGATATCTAAAAACAACTTTGAAATGCATGTTTAGATTGACTTTCTAAGTATTTAGAAAAAAATACATATAAATAATTAGAAAGTCAACCTAAACGTTTGACTTCATCCATTTAAATATTTTTTATTTTTCTGTGATCTGTTTTTTGTCTGTTAATTAACACATTTCACCTCAACAAAGAGACTTGTTAATGTACATCAATTCTTACTTAACCAAAGTCGTTAACTTTTCGTTGTCATGTAAATAAATATTAAAATCAGATAATTGTATATGTTTTATATAAAATATCATTGGAAAATTTTTCTAAATATTTAGTGCTTCATTTTTATGATTCTTTTGTTTGTTTTAAACATTTAAAAGACACAATTAAAAAATCAAATACTTAATTACGAAGAACTTAAATAATTAAGATTTGATGACAAAAATTTATAAGTCCTCCATAAAATTATTTTATCGGTTTAGTTTAAGTGAACTTACTTCAACGTGTAATGTGTATGCTCGAATTTGAGAAAAGTTCAAACTTACAAAAAAAAAAAACCTTTTTTCAAATAAAAAGTGATTTGAAATAGAGAAGAAACTCAATTTCAATTTGAATTATTAACATTCTAAGAGAATTAGAACCAAAAAGATAATTTAGAATTAGAAAAATAACACACGTAAAATGCAAGAAATTAGAAAACATTTATAATAATAAGACAAAGAGTTTTGACTTTTGTAATTATTTATTTGTCACCAGCCTCCCTAAAACAAAATCATAATTTGGAAAATATGTATCACATTACATCTATGTCACACTTTACTTTAATAGCACAAGGGTTTTTTATCCACTTTTGTACACATCCAAAGTCTTGTCATTGTCATGTAGATGGAAAAGGTTTAACATTCCTGAATTCATGCTTATTTTCAAACTCCTTGAAATTATTGTACAAAAACACAACTTTTTTTCTCGTTTCTTTTTACATTCAACGAAAATTTAGTGTAAACACACGTTCAAAATGTCTCATATAAGTACTATTTTAATGATTTAAACTTTTGTCTCGCTGTCAATCTGAACATAGCTTAGTCGATACTATAGAATATCTATAGATAATAAATATTGGATTGATTCAAAGTACAATAATCAAATTAGACGTAGATTCACTAAAAGTAATCTGACTTTTAAAAGTATATGGACGAAAATAATATTTTAATATAAAAGATTTATTTAATGGAATGGAAGAGAGAGAATTGGAGGAAATGGTAGAGTAAGAGATTGAAATTTGAAATGTAGGGTTTGAGGTAGCAAATAGAGGAAGAAGGGGAATGAGACAAAGATGTTTGGTTGTTGTGTGAAAATAACGTTGGGAATGGGGCCGGAAGAGAGAAAAGGCCCACTTATCCATACTGTTGGTTGTGGCTTCAAATGTTGTCGCATTTGGTCAATAAAGATGTGGAGTGTTTGGTTACGAGATTACGTATCTTTGTATGAATCCACGGACCGGACGTCCTATATATTAGATTTTGCTAAACCCGATTCAGTTTGTTCCTATTCCGGTTCAAGGATGACTCCACTTTTACTGCCAACTAGACTACGTATAGTGGGCCCTAAAAGTCACTTCCAATAGACTCTCCAATCTGATTGCTTCCAGTGTTTCATTTTAGGTTTAAACGATAATTCAAAACCATTGATCATTAACTTACACGCACAAAAAAACATGAGCCACAAGAAGTACTCTCACTAAAACGTTTGCAGTACACACGAGCAACAAGAAGTAACCTCACTAAAACGTTTCATTATAAAATACATTTGAATTTGATAGTTTTCTTATTACTTAGTTCATGATAACTAAATCAAAATTTAAATAATATTGACTTTTAAAAATATATAAATATATAAATAACAATTTAAGCTTTATCTTTATGTGGAAGCAAAGGCAGGACCAGGAACAATGAAGAATTAGATATTATTGTTTGGGAAGCAGTAGGGACCCACCCAAACTCAAGAGATGATGGGTAGGGTCATTACTCTTGACCATATCTTGTCCTCTTCAAATCTTTATAGATTGCGGATTATACAATTTAGCACCCAAATAAAGTAAATTAAATAAAATAAAATAAACCCAACTGGGCTCCACTCTCCATACTAATTAACTCATTAAATTAAAAAACTGATTTTTTTTTTTTTTCAAGATAAGGACTCCCTGAGTTGGTGAGTAAATTTGAAGGTTCAATATCCAGGTCACAACCTTATCTGTTTATCTCCTTCCATTATCCCATTTCTCTTAATTTTCATTGACATAAACAAACACAAGACACCAAATTCAGATTCTTGTCGGAGTTAATTTGTCAACTTGGAATTTAATCAATAGACAAGAAGAAGATTTTTATATATTTTTTTTCGTTTTTACTGGAAATCTGAAAATATTATTACAATTAAATATTAAATCAAAGCCCAGCCGACAACCTTCCTTATGTACCTTACTTCTCGGCAGCCTAAAAATCCCGTCTTTTCATATCTACAACAAAAACAGAGTAATTCCTTTCTCCTAATTAAATTTCAATACAATTGTAAAATAAACGCTGAAAATTCCACAAACCCACCACCAAAACATGTATTCACAAACAAACCCCAAAAGGCCACCGATTGATGAAGTTTTTTTTTTTTTTTTTTTTGACCCATTTCTTACATTAATAGCTCCGACACCCATCCGACATCGGGTGTCAACGTCGAATCCATCTCCTTCACAGAGTTGTCTTTGCTGAGTTTCGCATACATTTTAGCTCTTAAGTCTCTCCCAGATTCCACTCTCTCCATTGCAGGTTCTTCCTCGTAACTCTTCCCCCACAATTCGTAATTTCCGGTGGTTGGAGTTGATGGTAAGTTGTACAAACCAGAGCCGGAGGGAGAGAGGGGATTTTGTCCCAACTGAATCCTTCCCCATTGACGGGTTGCTTTTAATTTCCCAAGTTGAAGATTGCGCATACACGAAACCAATCCATTCATTGAATTGAACGGACAATTCGGGGACAGGGGAGGTGAGTCAGACGGTGGAGACACAGGCGGCGTTGATAGAATTGAAGTGGGTGAAGTCACAAATGACCCTTTAGTAAAATATGAATCGAATGCGTGTGCAATTCGTGATGACCCATCAACGGAATCGGCCGAAACAGGGGTTCTCGGACTCTGCTGCGGCTGAACTCGAAGCTGTTCCGGCGTGTGTGCGAAAAAACAGACACGACGGCGACAAGCTAACCCGTCCTTACACGGTTGAGTCCGGTACCGAGCTGGATGAAGCCAACACTCGAATATCCCATGAGCCAAATCACAAGAATCCCCTTTCTTGCAATTCCCTTTTCGAAACTCCGGACAAGCCGTACCGGAGTAATGATACTTCCTCGGATCACGCCGGCGAGCTTTCTCCCCGGGATGCGCGTACGGACACTCTGTCCAATCGTGCGACCTCCCCCGTGCGCATCTCCGGATTTTGAACTCAAACATCCGAAAATGGTCACAGGAAAAACCGTTCACCGCCTCTGCCACCCCATCCAATTCATCGGAATCCGCCGCAGAGGGTAGGTAACGGTGAATGGAGGAAAAAGAGTCGATGAATGAATCGACCCCACCGGCAATGAAACCCGGCGAGGAAATTCCGGTTATATGATGGTCTTCAAGTGGGTCCCAAGGAGGAACTTGAATGGTGTGGTTGAATCTAGATTGTTCTCCGATCATCATCTTTGAGCCGACTCTGTGAATGAAGAAAAAAAGATCGGCTGCGGATTTATAAATTATAAACCCAAGTAAAGGAAAGAGAAGAGTAAGTTTTTAACCGTGGTTCGGTTAAAATATTAATCACACAAAACGTCAATACTACAATACTACCCCACCGTTTTAAAACAGTCCCACTGATTTAATTCTTTAAAATAATACATATAAAATGACAATTTGGTCCTTTTTTTTTTCCTTTTAACAATTCATATTTATTTTCTTAATACAAAAGTAATTTAATCTAAAAGGGAAGATTAGGTTGGTAATTAAATTTTTAATAATGGGGTTATTTGGAAGTGCTTAATTAATTAAAGTATTTGTAAAAGAGAAAGGGGTAGGTAAAAATAATTAATATTTACCAGATGGGAAGGAAGAGGTGTTGTTTTAGGTACTAATAACCTATTTGTCTACTTTTAGGTTTCATAAAAGCAAAATTTAATTGGCATTAATCAAATTTCTCCCATAGAAAAGTAATTGAGTTTTGTTGGTTTGGAATTAAACAGGCAGGCCTAATTAATTAATTAGTAATTCTAATCACTACGCATGCACATCAAGACAATGCCTTCCATTCCCTAAACAACTAAAGAAACTACTCATTTTTAATAATTCATAATATTTATTTTAAATTTTTAATGATCAATTTGTGTTCTTTTTAGAGTATTATTTTTTTTATTACTATTGGAATTATATGGTTCATTTAATCTGTCACAATGCATATTTTACTTCATCAATAGTTTTTTATTATCTATCTACTCTACTACAATATTTGAATGTTAAGAAAAATTAGTTAATTAATTATTAAAACGACGTCTCATTTTTTTACCACTAAAAATGTAAGAAGAAAGGGTTGAAATTTGAACATTTTGTCTTTATACCTGATGTTAAAAGATATTATTTTGAACATTTCTGTGAAAGGCAAGAGTATTAATGCAAATTTTTAATGTTTTTTACGGCCTTTAAAACAAATTGCTAAAGGTCTTTTATTTTTATTTCTTATTTAAAGAAATTAATGAAAAATTGAAATAAGTTGAGTTACAATAAATCTAGGCATATATATGAGCTGCGATGTAGACAGAGAAAGTTGTACGGTCAGTCCAGGTGTCATACCGGAAGAGGTTGGAGCTTCATGTCTATCCACGTAGATGATGGGCCCGGAATAGAGAGTGACGTGGCGTTGCAGTAATTCTCAGTGAGTCTATGATGTGTACAGGTGGCACTAGCTTTGGGTTTGTCTCTGTTCCTGGAGATCCCCACGATCGTAAGTCGCTACCAACTACCATGTCTTTTTCTTTTATTTTTCATTTTACTTTTTCCATTGGGAAATATTGGGGAATATATTATTATAATAATTGGAATGGATGGATGGAGATGAAGTTTTATCCGATAAGATATGATTTTATGATTGCGTGTGGGCGCTGAGAGGGGAGTAAAGTTATGAAAATACACGTGTTTGACTTTTTTGGATGTGAAACTATTAATTGTCAACGCAATGAATTAAATAATTTATGGTGTAGTAAACTCGGACAGCGACAACTTGGATGAATAATTTGTTTTGGTAAAAGTAAATTGCAATTTGCAAAGACAAGACACCAACGAAATTAAATGCAATTTTACTTTTCTTACTCTCTACTTTCTTATTTATTTATTTATTCACATTTTCAACTTTTATTCTTTTTATAGGGTGGAATCATTCTTTTTTTAAATACTTTTTTTATCCCTAAATTTTGGTGAATATATGTAAAATAAATATTAAATTATTGTTTTAAAATAAAAACTTTGTTAATTCTATTTAATTTCAATTAGTTCCGTGTAAACATAACAATTAACCTAAGTACAATTGAACTAGTCACAACATATGTTATCGACCTATATGTCAAATATTTGAATCTTCTCACCATCGTTTGTTATTGAAGGATACAATAACAAAAATTAGAATGAAGTATATGAATCAAACACGAGCAAACGAGTCAATGGAAGCAACCTTTGAATTTAGCGCATAGAAGTGACACTCGTTTATTTAATCCATTTCTTATCGAACTTTTTTGCCCTATTTCACGTCAAGATAAATAATTGATCTTTCGAAATTTCTATCGTATCAAGTTAGCAACTAGTAGTTAGATAGTTAAGACATTATTCAATTTCAATAATTTAAACATCATTTACATACTGTTGAACAGAAAAATTACCTATAAATTCAAAAATTAAGAACATATTAAGTTCGTGGATTAGATAGAACTTACCAAATTTGTTAATTAATTTTATTTTCTTTTTATCCTTTCATGCAATTATTTTGATTGGATTATCAGTTCATCAGGCCCAAAGTGTTCATAATGCTGTCGCTAAGCTTTATAAACATTTGAATGTGTTTAATTTGCAATCAATTTACCCCCACCTTCAATCGCATATTTACCTGCATGGTTAAATTGTTAAAACTTAAAAACCAATTTTACCCCACCTTCAATCACATATTTACTGCTTTGTATATATTATTGTAAATAATCAAATTTATTTATTACCGTCGATATATAAACTATTTATTTCATTGACAATTAATTTTGAGATGAAACCTCTAACTGTCAAATAATTACAATGAGTAACAGTTATAGATTAGTAATTAAGTGTATACTCAAATTTTTAAATAATAAAAAATATAATAAAATATTAATGATATGTTTTATCATTGATAGATTTCTATTAGCAAATATTATTTTACTTTGAAAACTAGATCTAAATTTGTTATATTTACAAATTATTTTGCATTGTATTATATTTGCTAGTATTAAACTGTTTCAATATTAATTCAATCATAAACGTTTAACTTATTTTCGTGAACTTTTTATTTTCCGCTCCTTTTATTACCTTTTTAGCTAAATAAACCAAATTATTTATAGATATAACAAAATATCATATTTTATTTGTACGCAATATAATGATACATATTTTATCACGATTTATTACATATAGGCTATGATATTTTGTTATATTTCTTAGTATTTTCAACAATTTGATTATTTAAAATAATTTTTTGATATATACTTGGATATTTTATAATAACAACAATTTAGTTTTGAAAAAAAATAGTTATTAAACGTAGGACTCACATACTATCAAATTTGTAATCGTGTAATCCTTATTACGAAACACGTTTATAATTGATTAGGGCTCAAACAT
>JBBPDJ010000021.1:1504004-1544576 GCA_037974625.1 Cucumis cinereus
AAAATTTTTGGATGGTTACACGTATATCAATTAAATTTTAAATAATAATATATATAATAATAATTTAAAAATATTGTAAATATAACAAAATCTGTAAAAATTTAACCATGATAAAAGTTTATTGTTAATAGATAATATTGTAAATAATGATCCAAAATCATAAAAATCTATCAGTAATAAAAGTTTAACGTAAATATACTATACTTTGTTATATTTATAATTTTTTTTAAAATGTTGATATATAATTAATTACTATTTATAAATGTTTGAATTAATTATAATTGTCATGTGAATTTTTAAATATAAATATAGATGAATATTATATAAATAAACAAAGAACACAGGTTTGGAAGGGTACGGTCTTCGAGGGGGTCCGTGTTTTACGTGCTTTGTGCTCCGTGCTTTTCGCTAAATTCCAATTGCCAATGAATTATGATATTGATTGAGAAATAGTTAGATAGTAGATCTGCTTTAAAATCATATTTCCATTAATTTATAAATAATTCCTTTTTTCTGGAAAAAAAAAATCTAAGTAGTTTGACATTTATATGTTAGATTTGATGTGTATTTTATTATTATTCTTTAAAAATAAGTTATTTCATTTTACAGAACTACATTTTATTATTGTAATGTTTTCTTAAACAACAGTTTTAATTTAAAATATTTCTCACAATATTTTAAGAAAAATTATCAAAAACAACAAGATGGCATCTTATAAAAATCAAGTGTTATGTATTTTTGTTATTTTTTATTATTTTTGAAACATTCCATATTTTTACGTTTTTTTAATAATTTTTTTACTATTATAACAAAACAAGTACATCGAGGCCAAATACATCAAAAGAAAACCTCTAACACACCATTATTTCATTGCTAGATGAGTTTGGCTAGAATGTTCAAGATGTTGGAAATTCAAGCCCCTGAGTTTAGGTAAACACAATTGTTTCCAACCCGTTCAACAAATGTGACGTTCACGAGAGACCGTGGTTAATATTTTTAATATTTTAATAAATATTTATTGCATGTATCATTACACATATTCATGTTTCTCGTATGGATTATTCTAGAAGTATTTTTTGTAAACCAATCGAACACATGAATACTACATTTTATATATTATTTGATCTTCAGTGAGATATGTATATTTTAACCTATTGCAGATTCCTTTCATATTATTTCTTCATATATTTATTTATTTATATACAAGAATAGTGAGTTTGTCAATCGTTTTTCGTATCATTGTTATACTCCTGTCACTACGCCGGTTCGGATCGAGGCTGAATCCGGTGGTCTTTCCATTTTAAACTCATTAAGCCCAACCATACAAACGTATTGGGCTTGGGCCTGTAATTTAACTTCTTCGTCTAAATTCGTTTACGGGCTTCGGCCTGCAATTGAGAGCTAATTCATCTGGGCTTGGCCCGTAGAATAATTTCAGCAATAGGGCCTGCCCATGCATTTTCAGTTTTCTTCAACATCACTATTTTACTTTTTGTTTATTTATTTTGACAATATAGTATATATTTTATTTGACATCCTTATTCTTTTCCTCCCTATATACTACTAATATGTAATAATCCCAATTCAAAATAATATATATACGTGTGTTGTTTGTTGGTTGTGAATATAGGAGTTTTCCCTTCTTTCCTTCTCCTTTTTTAAAGGAAAAAATAAAAAATAGAAATAGAAATACAAAGGTGATATATATTTGAAATTGTACTCGTATATTTTTTTTTTAATAGAAATACAAAATTGCAAGTTGATAATTGACAATTATTTATTTTGAATCGTTGAAAATTTAAATTATTACATTTCTATGGTTTTCTTATTATGTAATAATAGAAAAAAATTCATAATCTTCTAATATGCACAAAAAATATTATTTATTAACGTTAACTCTATATCATAAACCCTAAACCCTACCGTATTAGTTAGATCATAAATTTAGTGTGTATTTAGATCACTTTCTAAGCATTTATAAATATTGTTTTTTGTATTTGTTATAAACTAATAAAATCAATGTAAACCCTAAACTCACTTTTGTCCCGTCCATATCAAATTAGACTAAATCAATTCTCAATCATTTAATTTCTCATTTTAGGTTAAAAACCTATTAAATACAAATTTCACCTTTCTAAAGTTATTTGACTTAAAATTGGGTGTTAGTTTTCAAATTTTGAGGACTAAAGTTGTAATTCAAAAGTCAAAACTATTGAAAAAAGAAAAAAAGAAAAAGAAAAAAAGAAAAAGAAAAGGAGGCTTCTGGGTTAGGAACCCCGAATCGGAGTATCCCACCCAACTCTATATAAGACGATAATGGTCAACGGCGAAATATGGGACATGAAATGTCGCTGCTCTCCTTATCTCCCACTTCCAGGGTAAAAATCTTGTTTCTTGTCTCTCTTGATTTATGATGAACTACCCAATGAAATGATTCAGCTCGATAATTTATTTAGTCTTTTCTGTCTACTTGCCTTAATTCCTTTTAGGTATTTCTTTAATTTTCCAAAGGGTAATTCAGGTCTTAAACAAGCCAATTGTGTGCAAATTTCTTTATTTTTTTTCTTACAGAATTATTGGTACAATCGCATTGCTTGTGATCCCCTGCAAATTTTTCATGGTAGAATGTTGATGAGATTTTCAAGAATAAGAAATAGAGAATTACTGGGGGTTTAGGTAATTAGTTTAGGTTGTTTTAGTTTCGTAATTTTAATAATATAAATCGTTCGTTTATATTGATTTAGTTCATTAGTAGAGTTGTTAATTAGTCAATTAGTTGCTTGAAAATTTTCTTGTTTGGGTGTCACAGATGGATCGTGTGCGGCAATTTTGTTAAATTTACTGTAACTCATCCGCTTAAATTTTCTGGTTGATTGGTGATCCAGCATTGTATTAGAGCCTGTGTTCGAACTCTTGTAGAAATAGTTTTACAATGAATTATTGCATTTGAGATCGTTTGTATCAAATGGGATTGAGATGCTTGGTACTTCTAATGGGGAAAAGCTAATTATTCATGGCCATGGCACGAGAAAAGATGACCAGGCCACTATCATCTGGGATAGGACATAAGAGGAAATGCCAAGAGTAAAAAGTGTAGTTTCCGTGTGCAAAAAGAGTATGAAGAACTACTGACTAGTGCCTTTCAAAATTTTATTTTATATTTAGCAATGCCATTGCCAGATTTTTTGTGTTTCTTTTCTTAAAGGAAAATATTGCATTCTCTTTTTGTCGGCATTAAGAAATTGACGCATAAATTTAGTGGCATCGAAGTGATAACTGAACTTAGGATGCTAAAGTTGATCAAGAGCTTCATACATGATCCTCAAATCTGCAATTTCCCTAAGTACTGCATCAGTTTCTATGGATTTTCTTCTCCTTCTTCTTCTTCTTTGTTATATATTTTTATTTCTGTATAATAACGATGTACCTTGAATTTATTTTTCTATGCCAATTCTCTCAATTACAGGATTGTGTGATTAAGACTTCGCATCATTAGTTTGTGTGTTTATTATATACATGCAGGTGTGTATTAGACACGTGAACTTATGAGGAACAAACATATGTGAACGTATGAGGCTGGTCAGTAACGATCCAGGGGAGTATGATTCAACAATTCCACTATGATGGTTGGTTTAAGGGGACCGACACATCACACAGCAATTGGTAGATTGATTATACAGGGCCTCCAAGTGAGAGTCTTACTCAGTTTCAGGTCTGGACGGGTAGCATGTTGCTTTGATACCAATTTTTAATATGACATCATATCCATTAGTTCTGTGCCTTAAACTATACCTAATAAAGGCCTTACTATAATCTAAACAAGTAAAATCCAAACCTTGTTTTACGTTGTCTATAGATATGATATGAAGTTATTGTTCCTTCTTCCTAAATAATGTTAGATGACAAATCTTTTTTGACGCAAATTAACCGATTAGGAAAAACAATAAAAGTCAAACTAAGGTTCTCCTTATGTTGTCGAATCAGCAACATAAAATATATTGGTTTTCCTTAGAATTTACTCGTAAATCTGATTACAGTTTGTATAAATGAGGAGGGCATGTGCATGCTGCTTCACGAGCCGACCTCCCAACATCAATCCTCAAAACCCCAACTGTGACAAGCCTTCTCAGGTGCCACTCAACCTTCCTCAAGAAATTCTATTTCTCTTTAACTAATTATTCCATTCGATTGGTATTGCATTTGGATTCGGCTAGAGCTCTGCTGTCACCATGACGAGCACCCAGGAAAACAATGCTAGTGGAGTTCCAGAGGTACTGATTTGTTTCACCATTTTTACAATTGTCCTTTTTCCAGGCTGGGATCCCCTTTATCATCTAATATGCCATAGTGATCTTCTTGATCAAAGGGGTTCCTGTAGCTGAACTCTGATTTTGACTAAAGTTTATTTATATAGATGGTTTCCTTTCTCTGCATAACTTATATTTTAATGGCAGGGTGTGGATGAAGCTCTGACCAAATTAAGTCCTGCACGTGCTGACAATATCTTACTGAACCATGACTTCTCAATGGGGCTGCAACATTGGCACCCCAATTGCTGTAATGGCTATGTAAATTTGGCCGAGTCAAATAACCTGGATGAAGCATCCATCAATACATGTGCTAAGTATGCTGTTGTTACTGATAGAAACGAAGGTTGGCACGGACTGGAACAGGAAATCACCAACAATATTTCCCCAGGTATTACTTATTCAGTTTCAGCAAGTGTTGGGGTATCAGGATCCCTTCAAGGATCTGTTGATGTCATGGCAACTTTAAAGCTAGTTTACAAAGATTCTACCACAAACTATTTGTGCATTGGGAGGTAACTAACTTTATTGTCCTATATCCATTATTTTTCCTTGAGAAGAAAATAACTGAATTTGGAAGACTAATAGATAAAAGTGCATGCAGAACCTCTGTGTTGAAAGAGAAGTGGGAGAAGTTGGAGGGGACATTCTCCTTGTCAACCATGCCAGACCGTGTTGTATTCTATCTGGAAGGGCCTTCTCCGGGTATTGATTTGCTCATACAGTCCGTTGAGATTACATGTGCTGGTCCAAATGAATTGGAGGTAATTATATTTCTTTTTGCAACCTCTCGTCCTACTCTGATTTAGTAAGAGAAATTATATTCAGAAACCCCTTGTCTGCCTACCCTTGCAGTCCACATCCAAAACTTCAATGGAATTTTATTGTCAATAGTTCTTATATGTATTGTTGTCATCCTTAATAATTTCCTGCTTTTCTTTCAGGAAAAAATTAAGCTTGTGGTTGATTTTAACTTAACTCTCTTTTCATAACTATGCTTTTGATAAGGCTGGAATTGCCAATGCTGGTGATGAGAACATTAGTCTGAACCCAAAATTTGATGATGGCCTCAAAAATTGGTCTGGAAGAGGATGCAAGATTGCTCTACATGATTCAATGGGAAATGGGAAAGTTCTCCCACAGTCTGGTAAGTTTTTTGCCTCCGCAACGGAGCGCTTACAAAGCTGGAACGGGATTCAGCAGGAGATCACGGGAAGGGTGCAGCGCAAGGTTGCTTATGATGTTGCTGCTGTTGTTCGTGTATTTGGAAATAATATCACCTCTATTGATGTACGGGCTACTTTATTGGTGCAAACACCAAATTGTCGCGACCAATATATCGGAATTGCCAAGTGAGTGTTTCTTTTTTTCTTCCACCCTTATACAAAAGAAACTTGTACCATTTATGAAGAATCTAAAAAACGATTGATTTGGTTAAGTGTGCAGGCAACAGATAAGGATTGGGTACAATTACAGGGGAAGTTTCTTTTGAATGCTTCCCCATCAGAGGTTGTCATCTATATTGAAGGTCCACCTTTAGGGGTCGATATTCTCGTCGATAGTTTTGTTGTCAAGCAGGCACAAAAGATTTCTTCTTCACCCCCACCACCTGCTGAGGTTTTTTGAATGAGCAATTGAAAATCGATTATAGGAGTTTCCATGCTTGAGTTATTGTGTGAGTTTCAGAATGACTTATTGTTCATGGTTTATTTTATGCAGAATCTTGCCTATGGATTTAACATAATTCAGAACAACAATCTAAGTAATGGCACCAATGGATGGTTTCCGCTTGGAAGTTGTACACTTAGTGTTGGAATTGGGTCGCCACATATTGTTCCTCCCATGGCTAGAGACCCCCTTGGCCCTTCTCAACCTCTAAGTGGCCGCTACATTCTTGCAACTAATCGCACAGAAACTTGGATGGGTCCTGCTCAAATGATAACCCATAAGGTGAAACTATTTCACACATATCAAGTGTCTGCATGGGTAAAGATTGGCTCTAGGGCAACTGGTGCACAAATTGTCAATGTTGCACTCGGAGTGGATAACCAATGGGTCAATGGAGGGCAAGTTGAAATCAGTGATGATAGATGGCATGAAATTGGGGGTTCCTTTAGGATAGAGAAGCAAGCAGAAAAGATAATTGTTTATATACAAGGTCCTGCTCCAAGTGTTGATTTAATGGTCGCTGGACTTCAAGTTTTTCCTGTTGATCGCCGTGCAAGGTTAAGATATTTGAGGACACAGACAGAAAAGGTAAAAATTAGACTTGCACACACAGAGTCCACATAGAAAAAGAAATTATAAAATATTAAACACCGTAAGAATATACAGTTCGTAAATGGTTATCTAGTTTGATGTGCAGAAGTAGTTTTTAACATTCATTGATTAGTTTAGGTCTTGTGTTTTGCATCATGCGCTTAACTTTTCTGGTTCCAACAACTTGGTATTGCTAATTTCGCTTTTTCATTTTAATTGGACAACTGCAGATTCGCAAGCGTGATATCACCCTCAAGTTCTTAGGGTCTAGCTCTAGTGGAACCTTTGTAGAAGTCAGACAAATGCAGAACAGTTTTCCTTTTGGGACTTGTATTAGTAGGACAAACATTGACAACGAAGATTTTGTCGACTTTTTCGTGAAGAATTTCAATTGGGCTGTGTTTGGAAATGAGCTCAAGTGGTATTGGATAGAGCCGCAACAAGGAAACTTTAACTATAGGGACGCTGATGAGTTATTGGATTTTTGCAAGAGCCACAACATAGAGACTCGCGGTCACTGCATCTTTTGGGAAGTGCAAGATAGTGTGCAACAATGGATTCAATCCTTAAACAAGAATGATATGATGGCTGCTGTTCAAAATCGCCTTACAGGCCTATTGACACGCTACAAGGGAAAGTTCAAGCACTATGATGTCAACAACGAGATGTTGCATGGATCATTCTATCAAGATCATCTTGGCAAAGATATTCGAGCAGACATGTTTAAGATCGCCAACAAACTCGATCCATCGGCTCTCCTATTTGTGAATGACTATCACGTTGAGGATGGATGTGATGCGAGATCTTCTCCTGAGAAGTACGTCGACCAAATTCTTCAACTACAAAAGCAAGGGGCTCCAGTGGGTGGAGTTGGGATCCAAGGGCATATTGACTGTCCAGTGGGACCAATTGTTAGTGCTGCTTTAGACAAAATTGGAATCCTAGGCCTTCCAATCTGGTTCACAGAACTCGACGTGTCGTCCATCAACGAACACGTAAGGGCTGATGATTTAGAAGTGATGCTTCGAGAAGCTTATGCTCATCCTGCAGTAGAGGGTATAATGTTATGGGGATTCTGGGAGATGTTTATGTGCCGGGATAATTCTCATTTAGTGAATGCAGAAGGTGAGATCAACGAAGCTGGGAAACGATACTTGGCTTTAAAACAAGAATGGCTTTCACATGCAAGTGGACAAATTGATGAGAAAAGTGAATTCAGATTCAGAGGGTTTCAAGGAACATACGACGTACAGATTATTAATGGCTCCAAGAAGACGTCAAAGACATTTGTAGTGGCAAAGGGAGATACACCTGTGGAGATATCTATAGATCTGTGAAAGTAAAACCAAACCCACTGCTAACACATGAAGCAGCACTGAGCATGCATTTCCAAAGATGTGGGTTTATACAATAAAAACACCTCCCCAGCCAGTTTCCTGCCATATACCAATCTGTAATATTCCCAATTCAAAACAATAATAAATACAGGTGTGTTGTTTGTTGGTTTTGTGATGTTTACGTTGAATGCAACCATCCTTAAAAACCTGTATTAAGTTCTGGGCCCTATGAAGGAAAAAAGTGTTGGGCTGGAGTAGGGTATAGGCCCAAATGGGTGGGTCCACATAAATAAATGTTGATGGATTGGACCAAAAGAGAGGATTAATGTGTAATATCCAATTGTTTTTGGGTAAAAGAAAAGGAGAGATCAAGTAAAAATGGTATCAGTTTCCCCAGGGAATGGAGGGGGAGGAGAGGAGGAGGAGGAAGGATTGGAATTAGGAAAAGGGTGGGCCCTACAGAGCATCAAATCAAAGTGATAGGTTCCCACCATCTACTAAAAAGAAAACTTTTCTCCCTCTCTAATCTCTATTATATTTTTTATGTGTAAAGTAAGAAGGAGAGGATGGGAATGGGAGCCACAGAGAGTCCCATCCTTGTCCCTAAATACCTGGTTCACTTAGACCCCACCTCCCACATGGGTTTACACTATGACCCCATCTCAATGTCCTTATCTCTTACCCCACTTCCATCCAAGTTCATATCTTCTTGCCTAGACGTTAAAATATAACTTAGCTTTACGATAATTGACATGATGATGAGGATGGATGTGGGTCCTACATTTGAACAACAAAAAATTGTTGTTGGGGGTTTGAGAGAGCTTTGAAAGGAAAAGTGGGAGAAGTTGGCAGTCCTTTGCAGAGATTGAGAGAGCAGTGGTGGAAAATGGTAGTAGTACCCCCCGCGGTGTTCTCGCGCGTCTTTCCTTTCCTCTCTTCTCCTTAATACTGAGTCACTGACACCTTCACCCACTCCCACTCTCAATGCTCTTTTTTCACTTTTTATCTTCATCTCTCCTTTTCTTTCATAAATATCCAATCTCAAAGTTTAAGCTTTACATTTCTTTCTTTTCTTATTTTATATGTAGATGATACAGATGTTCTTGTGATTGATGAGTATGCAGGATTACATTTTATAAAGCATCGAAGGAATGACTATGTCTATCCTTTTTCTCCCTGTTTATAGGCCTAAAAATGAATATCGGATGTGCACGTCCTTTAAAATACATTAGCTTATCGTGTTTTCCTCATTCTTCTCATAGTTTGTTGTGTCTTTTATATGAATATTGGTGAAAAATGAAGATTACGATTAGATAGACATGATCATTCCTAACACGATATGTTATAAAATGCAGGCTCAAGCAGAATGTTAAGTTTCATACGTTTGTTCGGATCATTAATCATAAACGTATTTGTAAAAAATCTTGGTTTAGGGTTTCGAAAGTTCCAATACTATAACACCATTCGGTAAATAAGACATTAATTTTCCACTAGATTATATTTCTTACTTTATAATTGTTGAAATAAAAAATAAAAGAAAAAGTTAGGTGGCAAATAGTTAGTGATCAATGTAAGGGTGTTTGTGTGACCCATTTATTGAGAGAAATGTGTGCCGTACTATGGAGGTTACTGGTTCTTCCATCTTCCTATTGGTCATCCTTTTCCAATATTTAATTAGCCATATCTAGCTAGACCCATAACATTCAACCTCCCTACTATCTATTCCACATAGATTAATCTATGGCATATCTTCCTATTACTCTCCTAAAAAATTGAATCAAATTTTTATTTGACCCAAATATGATTGTGTAACTCTTTTTAAATTTGTCTATTCTTTCTGCGTCTCTAAACTTTGTATTTTATCTTGATGCAACAATGACAATAAGTAAAAATTGTTCGTGTTCGACAATACATCACATCGGTAACGGCAAACTAAACTTGTATGGATGTTAAAGTGAGCAAGAATCAGAACAAAAGTGAGAAGATGAGGACTGGAACTGTAACTGTAACTAAGAGCAAATGAGAAGTTGGAGGAATACTTGGATAAAGTCGAGAAAAGTTACAAAATTCTGTTTTTGATAAAAGTGGATCGAACTTATTTTTTAAAAGGAAATATTTTAAACATGAACCGCACAAAAAATTCAAAATTTAATTAATGCCATAGTGACACGTCATATGTGAAGTGGCAGTGGGAGCTAAAGCAATTTTGGAATCTGGGGAAGTGGTTCTGTGGTCTCTTGCGGCGGCTGCCACTGCCACTGCCACTGCTTCTCCCGTGCTTCACGGACGCCCTTTCTTCCTTCTCTCACCTTTAATTTTTTTTTTTTTTTTTTAAGTTTTAATATCTTATTATATTAATTTAACTCCAAACTTCCGTAATTAATTTTTTTCTTTATTATCTATGAAACTTTTTAAACTTAATTATAGATAATACAGATTAGATTTTAAAATCGTGGATACATCAATTTTCACTCACACTCATGTTTAAATTATTTCAAATATTGAATTAAAAAATGTTGATTAAAAATTAAAATTCATGCATTCATGATTTCTAAAAGAAGTCATGATTGATCTAAACTATTTTATTTTAAAAATTAAGAGAAATAAATAATAAATTTCGAACAATACTTACTTAGTTAATTTGCTATTTATTATTATTATATTATCGGAAAGAATCTATTTTAGATTATGTATGGGTCCCACACAATATTATATTTATAAAGTATTATAAATCATAATTTTAATCCCTTTAGTTTTTGTACCTTAATCATCTTTAAAATATTTTAATTCTAAAGTATTAATTTTTTTAATGCAGTAATCATTTCTACATTTTCCATTTATTTATTTTTCATTGCATCTTGCTGTAACTTGAGATACTTTAGCGATGTAAATATTTTAATATAAAACGTTACATTTCTTAATTTTTTTTTTATTGTTTGATAATTTAATTTATAACTAGCATAATTCAACTTGAGACACGAAAGTTCGATTTCTACGTCATATGTTATAATATACATTTGTGAGTTTCTAAAATATGTTATAATAGCGGGTCCCATCTCGTTTCTTCTCCAAAACCATGTTCGTATCATTTTGCTTCCCTAATTTGACCTTTTGAGATTTTAAAACATATTTTATTTAAAGAATTTAATTTCACAATCAGTTATCATTACATATCTTCATATTCAACAAAGTCGAATAATTGAGAAATTAATGATTGAGCATTACATAATAGGGTCAATAGACTTTAAACTTCAGTTGAAATTAACTAATTACCATATAATTCTATCGTTTCAACTTTCAATTATAAAATTAAGTGTAGATTGATTTTTAACATTGGATCACAAATTGAACGTAGAAGTTGGATATAACTATTTAATTCTGTCTATAAGTGATTCTAAAGGTCAAATCTAGCTTTGAATTTATGGACGTCATTATATTACTTTTATAAAGCATTTTTTGGTTGCAAAAAGATGCCATTAATAAGCTCATGAAAGGGTGACTTAAAACAAAAGAGACCCATAAAGGCAATTTTATTTATTTTTATTTTTTAGGCATCAATTCAATTTAATTACTATACAACTTGCCAATGTTTTCCATGCAAATTAATGAAGTGGGGGCTATTAGAATGAGTACCAAATAATTATCAACAAATAATAATAATAAAAAAAAAATAATTATACCCTTTTTCAATTATTGATTCTATAAAGTTTGGGTAAAACAGATCTTTTAGTTTTATATATATATGTATATATATTATGTGGACTATTCAATAACAAAGCATGGTGATGAAAAGTTTATTTATTATACGTAAATAATTGAGTCTAAAGCATAAATTAACCGTTTTAAACAACAAATCTTTTGAGAGAATTGATATCTTTTCAATATAGTAAAGATAGAGAATTTGAATTACAAACATTTTTGTTACTGACGAGTTCTTATGTCGGTTGAGTTATGCTTTCTTTTACTTATTATGTATTTAAGTACTTTGGCCTGTAGTATTTAAGATGAGAAGACAAGGGAACAAAATTATTCAAAGCTATGCTTTAAAAAAGGAGGAAAATTAAAAGTACTCATCCAAGCAATGTTGTAGTTAATATTTAATAATATGTATAAAGTACCATGTCACGTCATTCCAACATATATAAATAAATTAAAGCTTGAAAATCTTGTTAAATTTTATGTTATTAAAATAACTATATGCTTGATTGACAATAAATTAAAATAACATAAATTCATTAAGACATTTTAATCTAATTTAATACTATATTACATCCCATTTACATCATAAATGAGTCACAAGAATTTAAATCTACACATGAAATCCAAATTATTATAATTATTTTAAGAAGTATGAAATCAAGATTTAACTATTATAATATCAATGGTAAACTGTTTATTCTTTATTAATTTTCTCGCCTTTTAATGTAGTCAACTGTCGGTCAAAGTGGGAGTTGTCCGTTCTATTTATCTACCTTCTGTATAAGATAGGGTTATTTTAATAAAAATAATTAAATTATTTATAAATATAATAAAGCAATCCAAACTATTTGAAATAGATCGTCATCAACCATTATGTGTTTGAATATATAAAGTATGGACTATTTACATAATGACATTTAATCAAAACATACTAGTATATATATCACAAGAATGAAATAGTTGCATATATAACATTTTGGACGCTTCTTTCTGAATTTCTCAAATTATTGTTTCACGCATTTTTTTCCTGATTTTCTTACGTTGAAAGCTATCACAGTAGCTACAATTAGTGAATAAGACTAATGGTTGCTATCATACATAGCTTCTATCAATGATAATTTTCTATTTTACACTATTACGACTACTTCTTCTCGATTTTCTCAAATTGAAAACACTAATTATTGTTGAAAACATGACGTTCCAAAAGATGAGCTCGGTTTCTTAAAACATAATTGACTAATATTTCTTGATCAAACTTTAGTTTTGATTTTGAAATTTGACTAAAAGTTTAATTCTTTTATTTAAACAAAACACAAACCATAGTAAACGAGGAAACCGACACAATTTTTGTTAAAGTTAAAAAACTAAAAAAAGAATTGTTAACAAACTAAAAAATAAATAACGAAATACTAGAGAGTAGTAAAAGCTATAGGAAGGTTAATTTTGGCCTTTATGTTTAATTTATGAATAAGTGTTGTAAGGAGTACGAATTGTCCCATAATTTGAAATAATAATGGTCTCTCTATAGTATACTCCATTGTATGTACTCCCAGCTCTATAAACATATGATCAGACAATGAAATGTCAATACAAAATTAATAATCTTTTCATTTTAATTTCAAACAAAAACCAATTTGCTTGCGTAGGATCTGTCCAATCCAATCCGATCCAATCCAAGGCTGTATATAACATATAATATTTTTTAAAATTAAATAAATAGAACAATAATTGTGAATTTTACTATTCAATTTTGTTTTCTTCCTCATTTAATTCAATCAACTTAAATATAACTCAAAACCCTAAACCATTTATATACATATTGTAACTAGCAAACTATGATTCCATCCCACGTTCAATGCATATAAAAGTCACTATATGTGTGAATAAAATTAATTAATTTTTCACATCCAAGATTATTTTATTGACAATACATCCTTGAAGGTTTAATTTTACAATTTTATATAATCAAATTTAATTTTGAAGAATTAAAAACATATTTCAAAATGATTTTGTAATGTATTTTTATTAGTTGAAGTAAATTAATTTAAGATTAGAATGATTAAGAATGGATAAATAAAATAGATGGTGGAGAATGAAGGGGGCAGTTAATGGGGTGGGTTGACCGTTATGTTGCCAAATATCAACAAAAAGAGTTGGTAGATTGTTAAAACATGTCCTACAAATATCAAACATGAAATTTGAAGTCTTTAATGTGTGGGTATGACATAGGGATGCGACAGTAACAGCTCATTTCATATGATAAATAATTGATTTGATAGTGAAAAGGGCCTCTAACCCTAAGGCCATACACCCCCAATTTCCAATAATACCACTAATTCTCAAATACTCTAATCCAGCTAGGATTACTATGTGCCACGTCAAACCATTACATCCCGTGGATCTAGCTACCTTATGTATGTAATCATATTATATCATGAAATGTCTATCAACCTAACCATCCAACTCTACAATTTAAAATGGTAACTTTGGTCCAGAATTTAAGATTGTGTCTATTATTTAGTTAGGGTGTTCAAAATAATTCTTTAATAAATGATTGATATTAAGTTTGTGTTGGTTCGGTTTTTAGGATGATGTAGGTTCTATTCTATCCGCTTTTAATTTTTTCTAGTAAATTTGTTTTATATTTACCTTTATGTTAAATTGTTCTTAGGTTATTTTGGATTAAAAAAAATGTCATAAGTTTGAAAGAAAAAAATATTAGAGGTAAAATTGAATAACAATAATCACGTGATGGTCAAACAAGAGCAAGAAATAGACTAGAGGAAATTAGGGGTAAAATCTCAATGAGCCCAGGCCACTCCACTCCCATCTGTTTACGAGGATCCATTTCTCGTGGGTTGCAGTCTTAACCTCCATGATTAACTCAAATTATCATTTTTAATCTTTACATGATTAGAAAATCCAAGATCACTCCCTCTATAGCAAGGGAGACTACAATCTCCTCCAAAAGTAAGTTGGTTTTCCTACTCCTAACTTGTTTTTCTGTAGCGAGCATCATATCAGTGTTTTATTCTTCTTTGTCTAACAGATCGTCGTTAAAGCCATGTAACAGTTAGGTGAATTTTCTTGTCCAAATTTTGCTATAAAAAAAAAAAAAACATGCATTTTATGGATCAACATGTCACATAAGCTTTAAATATGTTGAATTAATAGTTAAAATGAGCGTCGTTCGATGCTATAATTTGCACATACTATTTTACTTGAAATTGGAGGTCCAATTCTACTACAACAATTTATTGTACACATCAAAAAATGTGAGATTAATGACATATATTTATTAAAACAAAATTAATCCTATATATTAATTTTTTTTAAAAAGTAAATACACAAATTTAATTTTAAAGGTTTAAGAATTTAATAGGAACACGATCAACTTAAAGTAGGTATAGCTTTTAAGGTCTAGAGATCAAATTAAACTCCTGCTTTGACCAAACTTATATAATTTTAGTTATTTGAATATGGGTTTTATCTATACAATCCCCATGTGTCATTGCATTATTTATGGTGAAAATTACATGGTTTTGGTTTTTAAACTATATACTTAATTGTCAAAAGAAAATTAAAATTTTTGTTAAATTATTGTATTAATTTGAGATGACTCAGATGATTAAAATATATATCACCAATTAATATTTTTGAAATTTTAATTTTATGTTGTTGAACTTTTTTTTTTTTTTTTGTTAAATTATAGATTGCTAGATTTTATTAAAATTAGCGATTTAATGATGGACATGACTCGTATAATTGTCATTATCGATGATCTTAAATAATTAAACCTACTAGCAACATCAATTTCAAGACAAATGTTTTATTATTTTATTGACTATCTAGACATGATTTAGCATTATGGTTTCAATTTATGGACAAGCAATAGTATGTCTGGGTACAATCATTTAATTACTTTATTAGATTTGTTAAAATTACATATTATTAATAAATCACATCCTTTATTATTTATTTATTTATTCTACAAACTCAGATAAGAACTACGTGAAATGTAATTGAATTTTATTTTTACTGGATTGAGTATGAGTTTACAATACCATATTTGATAGTACGAGATTTTACTATAAGAATTGTAAGGTCTCTTAAATCCCGTTTGGTAATCATTATTTTTTTTGTTTTTGTTTTTAAAAATTAAGCCTACTTTCTCCATCTCATGCCATGATTTGCATCATTCATTAACAATGGTTGCATTCCTTGTCAAAATTTAACAAATAAACACAAAATTTTAGAAGCTACTGTTTTTCTTCCAAAATTTAGTTTGAATTTTTTAAACAAACGGTAAAAATTAGATAACAAATGAAAACAAAATTATAGATAGAAGTAACGTCTTATATGCTTAATTTTAAAAAATAAAAACAAAAAATAAAATTGCTACGCAGCTTTAATTTTTTGAATGTAATTAAGATTTATCAAAATGTCTCCTCAACTATCAATTTTTATCATCAACTATTAATTTCTTTTTATTTAGGTAACTGCAATAAGTGAATTTGTGTACACATTAACTATCACACCAACAATGTACATATAAATTATATTACAAATGGTATGCCACCTGTAACTTCAAACCATTACAACTTACTATGCTTTAGAGGTTTCCTTGTTAAGTAAAGGTAAGTAAATGGAAGAGAGAGAGGGGGAGAGGGGGTGAAAATAGAGAAGAGGCAATTGGGAAATGGGAAAGAAAGGAAAAACACCTGGGGATGGAGCGTATTTGAGCAGTAGTACAGTAGGAGTTGTGTGAGTGTGTGTGTGTATGTATAAATAGTAGAATGCACGGGGAAGATGCGAGAGAGGGGGCGGGGCAGCACACGCACTGCATTGCACTCTGTGGTACACAGTACAATTTCATCATTATTACACACTTACGTACCACACAGTCAAATGAATTATAATATATATATATTATAATAAGAAAACTGGAGAAAAGATGGGGCGAGTGTTAGTGCTACTCTCTGTCCATTTCCCCAAGCTGAAGCTGCAGCTGAGTGTGAGTGTGGACTAATAATATATGGACTTGTCTTATCTCTAAAACCCTAATGGCTAATGCCACGCCCACCAGGACCAGGCCCCTCCCCCCCACCTTTACACCGCGGGACTCTCGGGGGGTGGGTGCTATTGCTGTCAGTTCTTTCTCAGTTTTAGCCCCACACTCCCATTCCTCTTTTAATCACTCTCTTCTTCACCCTCCTAATTCCCCCCATCCACCCATTCCCTTCTTCACTAAACCCCCTTTTTTCCCTTTCTATCTATACCTTAATCATTGTTGGTGTCTTATCTTTCTTTTTAATGCTCACAAGTTTGATCTTTCTTCTTTCTTACTTGTTGCATACATGCATTAAAACTGAATTCTTAAACTTAAATTTAAAATTGTCGTAAACATTAAATTTTCAAATGATAAATTGATTTATCAAACTTATATAATTGTTACGATTTTAATAATTGTGTAAGCTTGAGTGCTTGATTTTTAAGTTTGAGGGTTTAATTGTTTAGGATTGGTTATTGTAATTTATCTGGTTTTCATTGAGTGTTTGGTTTTTACAATTAAAATTTAGGTTTTTTTTCATAAGAATGAAACTCTCTCTCAACAAGAACTTGAGTATTTTCACCTTCAAATGAAAGATGGTTCCACTTTGATGAATTTAAACTCTCCTAAGTTTGAGAATCTTTTCTCAGGTAACGAATAGAACTTCAAGATGATGTAAAGAAACCCTCGAAATGTATTACTTTACAATTGCTAAGGTTGACACACTTGTGTTTTACGGCGAATGCACGAGACAACAACAGAATAATTTCTTCAAAAGCAGCAGCCCTAAAAAGAATACAATCACCTCTTTAGTATGCACAATGGAGGAGAAACAAACAAACATGTTCCACAAAATGGAAAGCACAAAGAAAGAAAATATCTAAAAAATAAACCAAAGAAAAAAAATATATAAAAAATAAACACACAATTTTTTCAATATGAAAAAATATATTCTTCTCTGATTTGCAATTCAAGGGACATTGCATATGACATTTTTTAAAAACAAAATACGAGAGGTTGATGAATCAGTAGGTGCGCTCGAATGTCTCAACTAGATCAACACATTTTCAACACCCTCGTCACACCTAAATTAAAAAATGATGCATTATAGAATAAAATGTACAAAGAGCAAGAAGCTCAAAGTCGAGTTTCAAAAGTAGAGGCTAGAGAGATTAAAGCCTTTCAAATTAAGAGATATGCATCATCATAATTGTTAAAAACATTTGATCTAGAGCTCCATTGTGCAACTAAATATATGATGTCTTCCCATAAATGATCGAGGGGGCTCTATAAGACATTTCAAATGACCAATATCACCAAGATCTTGGGAGATCACAAGTAGCTTTATTCACTAAACTAGTGAAAAGATATGTATAATGGTTTGGAAGAGAGAGAGAAAAAGCAGCAAACACAAAAGAAAGTAATTGAGTTGAGAATTGAATGGTTGCAAAAATTGAGTTCGCCAAAATGTTTGTATGATTTTCATTGCTGTTTCCAAAGATTTAGTCGGCGATCAGGGAGCCGCCGGCGGAGGAAAGTATGCTCACCTGGCCCTTAAAGAAATTGATATTTCAAAATCTTTTCTTGTTGATGCATACCCATGTTCTTGCTATATACGTACCTATCCGAAAATAAATAAATAAATAAATGATGCCGACTCTCATTTGTTTAATTTCTAAGTTAGGTGCGTAGAGTTTAGTTGGTAAAACGTATGTTATAGAAAACGATTTGTGTTAGGGTTATAAAATTTGTGTTTGAGGTGCATGATTGAGTTTACTAGTTTGAAAGTTGAAAAATGTGTTGAGTGGTACATAAGTTTTTAAAGAGTTCTTATTTATTTATTTTGGTGTAATTTAGATCAAAGAAGAATTTGGTGTAACTTTGAGTCATAATTCTTTTTTGCTGAAGTTATTTACAAAATATAGTACAATTTTCAATTATATCAACAATAAAAAAAAATAGACATTAAAAAACTTCTATTAACGAAAAGTTTTATCGACCCATAATTGAATAAAGAAAAATATGTTAAAAAGACGATATTCATAACAAAATGGGCAAACTAAGTATATAGCACTAAAAAAAAACATGTAACATGACAGACATAATAGTTGTAAAAAGATGAAAGTTCTCATTTTTGTACATGGATTTTGTAACATTTCATTTCTTCATGTCCTTTGGATGCAAAGTTTAATTTCCCAACCCCATGTTCTGTTGTTCTTGTTTTTTTCTTCTTTTATCTTTTCAAGTGGGATGCTTTTTTTTCTTTTCTATGTATATTACAAGACAGGCAAAACTTATACTAAAGAGTGATATATGAAGGAAAATTGTGAATGGTGGTAATGATGGAAATGGCATTTCAAAGTACCATGCTTATTCTCTCTGTCATTAACAGCTCCCCAACCTGTTTTCAGTTTTAGGGTTATATACTTATACTTACACAGCTCTGTTGTTGGATCTTTGAATTTTGGGACAAAGTATTGATATAATTAAGTAGTGTTTATCTTTACTTTGTTGATTTAAATGGTATCGGATATATGTTAGAGTCTCAGTATCGTCATTTGTCTCACCAATTAATACTTTGGTTCTATCTTTTTTTTTAAAAAAAAACAAGAAACGAAATGAAGACAAGAGGGAAGCGTTATAACATTGATATACTTAAATTTATCATACCTTGTTACCATTGATTTTTCACTTGATGAGTTTTTTTTTTTATAAACTTCTAAGCAATAGTTTTAATTTGCTTTGTCAAAATTTAACATGTATAGAAGCAATTATAGATAAACAATTCATCAACTTAATATTGAATCATTAATCATTTTATTTATTTTATTAACGATTAGGTCACATTTTCATTGGATGATGTTGCGAACCTCTCGTGGGCTTGACCTTCTGCCCTAACTTTTCTCCTACTTAGGTCTTGTCTCCAAAAACAAGGGATTCTCAAATCGATGGGGTGTCAAATCTATCACACTCTAATGCCTAAATTAGTACAAGAAGTGTGTATAGTTTATCTAAGCACACAAGAAACAATGTGAAGACTCTCCTTTGGAAGTTACTTACTCCCTCTCCTTGGGTGTCGTCAAGTCCGACTATTTACAGGCATTTCTCAAACACCCATCTTTGGTACTGCAGCCAAGAGCAACTCAATTATTTATCACTCCATATATATTAATTTGATTCGATTGGTTGACCTAAATCCTAATACGCTAACCATTTTTTTTGGGTCGTACATTCCCCTATACCTCCTCCTATTACCTTAAAGATTTAAGCTCGTTCGTGGCTTTACCTTACAACTCTCACTGTTCCTCACCAAAGTAACTATTAATTTTATCTAATTAAAGAAATAGTCGTCACTAGGTAATTACTCCATACTTAAATATCTATGTTTAAGTAATTTTCTATCAAATAGCAATAGTGTTTTACCAATATGACTTGTAGTCAATAAATCAAATCTCTATGGAGTTATTAAAAGTTGTTTTTCTTTTTTTAATATTATATAAACTCAACTTTACAATTAATGGACCCCACAAATAAATAAATATATATATATACCATCATCAATTCGTTTACAGCACAAACGAAAGACTTGTTCCACAAAACTTTATTTAAATATGCCTTTAAAAAAAAAAAAAACTTTAATTAAATATCATAATAAAATATTGCGTTACTGTTTAATAAAATATCCCATAATTTTCACAATCAAGAATGTTCCTCCTTTCCCTTTGATCGATGCAAATCTTAAATTTGACGGATAATATTTCCACAATTAAGTTGGTTTATTTATCATTTTTCTAATATAAGAACAGATTTTATATATATATATATATATATACATTCTTTATAATATGTTGACCTAATTTATCTGCCAAATTATATTCTCAAATCACAAATAAAGTAAATAGAAATTAGTGGACTTGGCTCAAATCATCCATGGTTTCCTTGTTGTTTTTCATTATAATAGTTAAGGTTCTTAATAGATAACTATGGTAAATTATGTAAAAATTCTTATTATCTATTGTATTGATGATTTTGCAATCGTTTTTGATCTCTCCTCGTTTGTAATTCATATCAAAATAATTTACACTCAAATACATATTATAATAACTAAATCAATGTTCCAAATAACCTTTATACTATAATTTTGTTAAAAATAAAAATCAATTTATTTTGTTAGTTTGGTTGTGAATAAGACAGTGATAAGCATTAATTTCAAATATTTGAACTAAAAAACACAAACTATGTCATACTTTTTCATGTGGTAGTTAGGAGTAGGGAGAGTGATACTAAAACTAAGCTTTCATACCCTTTTCCAAAAGCCTAGATTATAGTATTGATTCTAAAAATGCCATGTCTACATGTGTGTGTGTATGTGTGTTATTCAACAGTTTCAGTTACCCTACACTGTTCTCAATAACATAGGACATTCAATAATGTATGCTGGAAAATTTTACTTAAACAAGTTAAAATAATGAAACTAATGAGTAGAAATAAAAATAGAAAAAAAAATACTTTCAATAAAAGTACTTTTCATATTAAATAAAATAATAATAATGAAATAGGTCTTTTTCTTGGTTGTGGAGTTGGATTTGGAACACTCATTTACTCTATTTATAAGAAATACCCAATTTAGTAATTCCAACAATTAATTAAATCAAAATCAATAATATAGTCCCTCTAATTTTCTCAATTATTTTATTTCATTTTTTTTTAATTTTCATTTGAACAAAGAAAGACTTGTCAACTACCACCTAAACCCCAAACAAAAAAACGCAAAAAAAAAAAAAAAAAAAAAAAATCCAGAGCTTGCTCTAAAGTTCAGAGCTTTGAAACTTCGTTACCTCAACTTTTCATTTTACAAATTTCTAAATTTTATTTTATTTTTTTCCCATCTCCACGTGAACTCCGACATCTCTTCATCATCTTCTTCCTCAGCCATGTCTCTCCATGCAATAGATTCACTTCAAAACCTCCTTAAAAATTCCGATTCTTAAAAACAGTTTCTTGATTTATCCACACCCATTTATCAAAAACCAAAATGGTTTTCCCTTCATCATAACCCTTCTTCTTCCCGGCGAGTTCAAAAGCCACGTGGCAACGGTGATTCAAAATTAGGGTTTTTTTTTTTTTTTGTTTTTGTTTTTGAATTTTTGATTTTTGGTTTAGAATTAGGATTTGAAGAGGGAGAAGAAAAAAATGGAGGAATATAATAATGATGTAAATGAAAACTCAAATGGGAGAGGGAATTTCTTGTATGGATCAGGGAATTCTTCATCAAGTAATTTCGGAAGATCAACGGCTGAGATGAATGTTAATAATTTTCATCTTCAACAAGGAACCGACTGTTTTCAAACAACTCATCATCAATCGATTGTCAAGACTGAAGCTACTACTTCACAACATCACCACCTTCTCAAATTTCATTACCCTTTAATCCGACAACCACCACCACCACCAACACCTCAGCCGCAAACGACTTGTCGTCCTGAACAAAACGGTGTCGTTGATTTCGAAGCCATTAAGGCTAAAATCCTTGCTCATCCTCAATACTCCAGCCTCCTCGAAGCCTACATGGAATGTCAGAAGGTAATTCATAAAATTACAAACGGGCCCCTACCCTTTTTTTTTTTAAAAAAAAAAAAATCTTATTTATTTATTTATTTATTTAAGGTGGGTGCTCCGCCGCAAGTGGTGGAGCGGCTGGTGGCGGCCCGACAAGAATTTGAAGCACGACAGCGATCTTCCATGGTTTCTGGAGAGATCATTAAGGATCCAGAACTTGATCAATTCATGGTGTGTTACAAATTAATCATAGCCTATATCCTTTTCTTTTTTGGGTGCTAATTAAATGATTTGACTTTATAAATATATGGTTTTTTATTGTAATTAAAAAATAGGAAGCTTATTGTGATATGTTGGTGAAATATCGGGAAGAACTTTCAAGGCCGATTCAAGAAGCTATGGATTTTATGCGAAGGACTGAATCTCAGCTCACTTCTCTCTGTAATGGCCCAGTTCGGATCTTCAATTCTGGTAAACTTTTCCATTATGAAACCCCCATCAATTTTAATTTAATTTAATGAAACCCTAATCGCAAATTACTATTTATTTACATTTTTATTAATTTATACGATGTTGAAGACAGAACGCACTGATACTTATAATGGGGTGTATGTAATAAAACAAATCATAATCTTCCCACGTTTGTTCTGTAATCGATGGTATTATTTTTTTAATGTAGAATCAGATCTCTGACACTGTAATTTTTGTTTGATTAATATCTTAATTAATGAGCTATCTTGAATTATGACCATATGTTTAATTAGGTTTATTTATTTATTTATTATCTTTATCGGTTTTGGTGATGTTTACAATTCCGAGATTGATGGTATCATTGTTTTAGTTATTTTACTTAAATGGGTCTTATTAACGAGCTTAAACACATTCAAATTGAAGCTTAATTAAGTAAATTTAGTCCAACATAGGATTCTGTTCATATCAAACCCTACCCCATGTAGGTCCTGTCAGTGAAAAAAAATATATTACTAATTTATTTACAATCTGTAAAATGTGTCATCTTTTCTCTCTTCTGTGTTCTTCCCAATTTTCTAAATCAACCCTTTTTTCCCCTTACCTCTTTATTGCTCTCACTCACCCTTTGTTTTTTCATCTTATTTTCTTGTATTTAGATCAACTGTTGATTTAGTAGGCTTCTGAAATGTTAACCACATGCATGCAAAATCAGTTCTGCTAATTGATTTAACCAAAGAATTGAAATTTTGATAATAATGCATTCTGTCATGTTTTGATTTATTATTGATTATTTTGGTTATTAATTAATTAATTAATTAGGTGCTGAATATTCTGGAATATGAAAGTACCGAGAAGCATCTTGTTTCCATAAACAATGAGCATATTTGGAATTTGTATATCACTGAGATATGGTGAAGTCTTATTTGAATATCTGTTAGCTTGATTAGATATTGTGGTTAGAGCATTATGTTTTATATTTTGAGGAATGCGATTGGGTTTCGAACAACGAGTTTTAAATTTTTAAAAGTACTTCTCTGTGTATTGGGAAGGAACCAGTGGTAGGATGTTTGCTTAATAAAATATTTTGTGCCTATTTTGGGGTATTTGCATCATTTAAGGTCTATTCGAAATGTTGCACTTCAAGTGCTTAACAAAATATTAGGGACAACAGCCTCAAAATATCCATAATGATATGATCTTGTTTCTTTTGGGTGTTAACTCTCTATAAAGAGTCTCATGCCATGAGATTATGTGTCTTTATTTATATACGCAAGATCATTATTCATTGTTTCAAATAGTCATCTATCTGTCTAACTTTTATCTAGGTCAATTCCTCTTTCGCTAGAATACACTGCAATAGAGTTCAATCACATAACCACACCCCACAACCCTATCTATCAAGACTCACCACTTCTTTATTCTGACCGAAGAAGTCTATTGATGTGACTAAGTTAGACAAGACTCTAATATCACTTGTTAGAGACCATAGACCGTCCAATTATCTCTTACGATACTTCATACTATATTATCCACTTTGCCCCTTTGGCATATGCCCTCATGAATTTACCTTTGGTTTCTTTCAACACAGTCTCGTAACATTTAAAATTGTTGTCTATACGTGATCATATCTCTTTATATAGTCAATGTGAAACTTTGATCACATTCTCGTCGAACTATTTTTAAGCACTTAAAATGTCCTTCCAAAATACATGAAGTTGAGAAAATGCTTTTCACTATTTGTGATACCTAATAGGGAAGCTTTGAATAATTCATGTTTTGTGTACACCTTTTCCTCCTTTTGACAATGAGAGATTTATTTTATGATTCATCTTTTACTATATATAAACTTCAAGGTTTTCAGCATAAATTGATAACTCTAATAGAAAAATATACTCCATTAGTACATTGAGTTTCTGGACTTATGAAAATTTGATATTTCACTTTTAAATTACAGATGAGAAGTGTGAAGGTATGGGATCGTCTGAGGAGGAACAAGAAAATAGCGGCGGAGAAACCGAACTACCGGAGATCGATCCACGTGCTGAAGATAGAGAATTGAAGAACCACCTACTGAGGAAGTACAGTGGTTACTTGAGCAGTCTAAAGCAAGAACTTTCTAAGAAAAAGAAAAAAGGAAAACTCCCAAAAGAAGCAAGGCAAAAACTCCTTAATTGGTGGGAGTTACATTACAAATGGCCATACCCTTCAGTAATTTCCTCAATGCCTCCTTCAATATTTCCGTAAAACTAAAAATATTTTTAAGCACTTAGAAAGTCTTCCCGAACACACCGACTCGAAATTTGATTTTTCTTTTTCTCAGGAGACGGAGAAGGTGGCATTAGCTGAATCCACTGGGTTGGATCAAAAGCAAATAAACAATTGGTTCATTAACCAAAGGAAGAGACACTGGAAACCCTCTGAAGATATGCAATTCATGGTGATGGATGGCCTTCATCCTCCCAATGCTGCACTCTATATCGACGGTCACTACATGACCGACGGCCATTATCGGCTTGGACCGTGACTGACCGTAAACGTTGCTAAAAGTATATGCAGATTTGCTATGAATTTAACAAGGTTAATTCCTTTTATATAATACCAACCAAATAGTGTGACAAATAATAATGATATGTGTGATTTTAAGAGATGATATATGCTTAAGTTTATCTTTCTTTTTCATTTTTTTTCTTTTCCTACATTATATTCAGAGCCTGTTTGGATCAATCTAGCTTCAGTTTCACTTTTCAGAAGGTATATAACTACTCAAAGTAGTTGATATTTTATGGAAGTTACACAGATGGAAGATTTTTTATATTTTTTTTTCAATTTACTTTGAGTTTATTTTTCTTCTTTTTATTTTTCATAATGTTTTGTGTTGTTGCTGAAACTTATTGTAGTATTTCAGTATATTTCCTGTTATTAATATGCATTGAGGAAATAATAAAAAAAGGAGAAATATTTGTTATTTGTTGAAAGCCAAATATATATCTATAATTCTTTCACTTTAATTTCTTTATTTATAAATATTTAATCTCTCCAGATTATGATCATAATTCACTTGATTTTAAATATAATTTTGTAAGATTATATGATTTATGAAGTATTTGGCACTAGCGCCATGCTTGTTGTTTACAGTTTGGCTAGTTATGTTTATGTTTGGTTATTTTTCATGGTCTATATAAGCTTTTATTATATTTTCCAACTTATTCGTGTAAATTCAAAAATTTAATTAACAAGAGAAGTACAACCCTAAGGCCTAAAGGTGAGAGAATTCGAGAAATCTTCCTATTAACAACTCTAAAATGATAAATTTTCATAGCTTTACTTCATAAGACTATTTTTAATTAATTCTGAAATACTAATTAAACACCCATTAATCAAAATTAAATTTTAAAGGAAATTCACTAATTACTTAATAATTGCATTGCATGTTAACTAAAATTACGAGTTCAAACTGAAAAAACAAAAACATTTCAAAGACAATGGGCTGCTTGTGAAATTCTAATTTGGGTCACATTTTATAATTGGCCACACAAGCAAGATTTTTTATGAATATCTTATCATGGGCTAATAAATTTTATTGCTTTAATTCCTTAATGACATAAAAAAAGGTTATCTATTTCATATTGTCAATCAAATAATCCAAAACCAATTTGTTTGTTTTATCCTTCATAATCACATCTTAATTACTAATTAACGTCTGCCCATCTACCGGCCGACGCATAAAAACAAATCTCTCTCTCTCTCTCTATCTATATATATAATATATATAATATATATATATAATGTAATAATGTATGTTACTATTGTGGAAAATATATTTTATATATGAGGTCGACAAAGTGGATAATGATAAGTCAACAAACAAATATTATTTTAGGAAAACCATGCTATGTGTTTCTAAAAAAACTCAGAAAGTTTTGTGTTTTGTAACGTATCTGTCTCTCAAGATTACATCTGTTTCATTACATTATATAAACTATTGGATTGATTTCAATGATAATGAAACATATATTAAAAATATTATAAATATAAATATTAATTAGATGTCCAACTTTAGTGTTTAATGTCAAGTGTCAAAATATGACCGTTTCAATTGTTGTCGATGTGTCTCAAAATAACACATCCTTAGTGTTCATATAATTCACCATCTACTTGTAGTACACACAACATTAGTTGAAGTTCAAAAAACTTTGGGGATAGTGAAAGATTTTGAATTTTTTTTTTTTAAATTTCATTTTAGCAACTTTGTTATTTATTTATTTTATATATTATTATTATTATTATTATTATATTATATATTTTTTCATATCCATATACTTCAATTGTGGATGGTTGTGGTCCTCAATTTCACAACAAACATATATATTATTATTTATTATATTTATTTAAATATTTGAACATCCTTCTAGCAGTTAGAAATTTATGTTTATGTATGAATTTCTAGATGCCATGAGCTTCCTCTTTATTTTACAAGTACTCTCAAGTTATGTCAGATTAAAATTTAAACATTAAATATGAATTTAGGATCAGAAGTTCAAATTAATTATTGCAAATTTTCTAAATGATGCACTATAATCAATCCATTCGATGTATAAGTAGGTCATCTCTATTTTTTAAATATTTTTTTTTTATGATTACCTCTATGAAAGTTGGGTTTTGATGTACACCTTTTCTAAATTGCAACACCTTGTGAATTATTTTTTAATTCGAACATAGTTGTTATTGCAGAAGAGAGGGAGCAATAGGTAATTTGAGAGATTTGAACATCTAACCTTTTGACCCAAAATTTATTTTTCACGTCACTAGTCATTATGACACTGTTCTTGATCACGAGCAACAAAAATATGGGGTAACTATTGGTATTCAAAATGCGTGTTTGACCTGATTTTAAAACTGTTAACTAATTCAAAACATGCTTAAATCCTACAAAATCATTGGTTAAAATTTTATTTTCATCTCAAAACTAATTAGTAATTATAGCAATAATTCACTTAACAGAGCTTTTAATATATATATATATATATATATATATATATTTTGAAAAAATTATATTTGTTATCGTAGCCTGGTAGGTTGTGAAAATTGTGATACAACAAGTTTAGATTTTCAGTCAAATTCATGACCAAACAACGAAAATCCATCCCTAAAAATGAAAGAATACCCTCCATAAAAGAAGTAGATGTTCTATTTTGAAGGATAACCAAAAGCTATTGATTATTTATAGCCTTACAAAAAAAAACACACAACAGCTAAATAAACTAAATTAACAACAACTAAACAAATATTAAATTCAAATTACTAATTATCTATAATTCTTCTTTATCAAATTGTAAGGTCTATCATGAGTTAAATATAAAGATTATGAGGTCTTTCAATCTCCTCGGAACAAGATCCTTACTATATTCCGTTTAAAATGGTGTTTATTTTAGGTTTGACTTTTTCTTGCATTGAATCTCAATTTTTTTTCTTCATTGGATTGATTATCGCTGTTCGAGTTTCATCAACACAAGTACCTTAAAATTTGAGACCCCTTCTAAGGAAAAATGACATGAAATTGATGTGGCACAAGTCTTCATTTCTTTTCCAGAAAGAAAGGCAGTTGGGTTCGACGATAAATCACAGGAATTTAGCTCTGAAAAGTAAGATACTTGAGCAAATGGGATTAAATTAAATTATGATGAAAAGAATTCAATTGTTTAATCAATAATGATGAACAATTATTAAATAATAATCACAAGAATCCGACACCTAATTGTCGTCAAATTCAATCTTAACAATCTAGGAAATACAACATAATCAAGTCGGCAAATTCCCATATCCTTTAATTTAATATACATATAATATACATATAATTGTATATCTTTGTTCTTAATCATAATAGTTTCTAATTCTGATGTATTTTTTTCTTCAGTCCAATCATAGCCCACCAACTGTGGTTTGTCGATACTTGTCTCAATTCTTTTTAATATAAAAAAGTCTATCCACTTTTCTTTAAATAATTATTTATTTAACTGATCATTCCTCTTAATCACGCGTATTAATAAATTAAAATTTATTGATATTACGTCACTCTAATTAGACGAGCTAATTTGATTAATGAAGGACAAGGACTTCACGACCAATGACAAAATTCACTATTAATTTAACCAAAATGAAAACTTAAATACAAAGTATGTAGTCATAACTCATACAATGATTTCTACAAAGCCTAATTTCCAATGTGTTCAAAACACAACAATATATTTGTACATATAATAACATATTAAATACATAAATATCAGTGTTATATATATATATATACTATATAGATTTTTTGACCAAGAAGCCCCAAGGAAAAATAGCAGTCTTCAGGTCAATTTTTAATTAATGATATTCTAATTAAATTAGGCTGCCGCCTAATTACAAGCCGCCGATGGATGGTTAAATGGGAATTTGAGAAATTGAGGCTTTGACCCAATTGAGAAGTTATTGGCCGGAGATGCATCACCACCGCCGCTGCTGCCGCCGCAAATGGAGCTCTCACATGAAGGGCAAACGGTGAGAGTGGCGGCTTGTAGTTGCATGCAGAACGGTGGAGGCGTTAATTTGAGTGATTTAAGTTCTTGAAGTTCCTTTTGAAGCCTTGTGTTTTCTTCTTTTAGCTTTTCACAGCATTTCTTCAGTAATTCACAATCCATTTCTGTTTGCTTCAGCTTGGTTCTGCATGGGATTATTTTTAATTAATTATAGTTTCAAATTGGGAAATTAATTTAACATGTTAATCGATCTTGTTTATTTAAAAAAATAAATAATTAATTAATTACCTGGCTCTTCTGTTTTGAAACCATACTTCCACTTGTCTTGGCCTTAGGTTTAATTGTCTAGCCAAATCCTGCTTTTGCTTCTGTTTTGTTGGGATGAAAAAAGGATTAGTTTGATGTCGAAATCTAAGAGAAATAAATTAAGCAAAAAGAGATTAATGAAGAAGGATTAAAAGATAATTAACTGCTTCCTATATATGTCTTAGATTCAATAAACATAAGTGTGACAAAAAGAAATAGAATATGAGAATAACAAATTAAATGGAAATTAATTATGTGGCGTATTAATCTTATTTTTGGCAAATTTACAATCACAAACCATAAAAAATGGAGCTTAATTGTCCTTGTTTATTTAAAAATTTCACTTTCATACATAGACGCATGTATAGATAAAATAAAATGTGATTAATCAAAGTAGAATCTTATCTATATTGAATTATTTGTTTGTTCGTATTAATAAAATAAACTTTTTTTTTTAAATACAACAATTATACGATCAGAGATTAGTCACATTTTGTTCGATTCTTATGTATATATATATATATCCAATTCTATTCCTCTTAAATTTAATTTAAGATTGGAAAAAAAAAAATTAATTTCACTCTTTATAGAAAAAAAAATTGTGGATGGAAGAAATGTTTTTCAAAGGAATAGAAAAATAAAAATAAAAATAAAAATTGTTTTTTTTTTTTTTTAATGAACAAAGGACAATTATCCATTCCTCCATTTCTCACTCAACCTCGGAAAAGAAAAAGGGCAAAAAGAAAAAGAAAAAACTTACAGGACTAAGACTTGAGTGTTCTTTGAAATTATCCTCTAAAATGGCGGATTGTTGTTTTGTTAATCTAAGTTTCTTCCTCGGATTTCCATCTTCATCTTCCTCACCCACTTTCATACACTCCTCCGTCTCCGCCGCCTCTTCGCCAACACGTTCCCTCTTAAACCCCGACGAGTTCGAAAACGACGACACTGGACTACCCGAACAGCCCTCCTCCGTCGCAGTCTCGATAACAAACGACAATCCAAGCGTCAAAGAAGGCAAAATATCATCATCAAACTTCAAAACCTGCAGCTTCTTCTTACTCACACCGGCTACTTCGGAGCGCACAGAATCATTGTCACCCGAAACCCTCCCTAGGCCAAGAAGAAGCCCCGTATTGCAATCTGTATCCATTGTTTGAAAAATGAAAAGAGTAAATGGGGAAAAATGAAAAGAAAGTAAACTTGAGGGGGGGAAATATAAAGGGAGAAATAGAGCGGAAGTTTCTTAGGTTGGGAATATGGGATTGTGGGGACTCTAATTATGAGAATTAAATTCCAATAATAATAATAATGATTTTGAATTATTATTATTTTTTTTAAAAAAAAAAAAACTTTAAGGAAATAGATTTTGGTGTCACGAATATATCGGTTGACTTGTAAGAGCGAATGGATTTCAATTAGGCGTGTGCTGTGGGTGTACAGAATGAACGCATAATCATTATAAGAGTAGAAACTTTTTCCCTTTTTTTTTTTTAATTTTTTTATTAATTTTTCATTTTAATTTAAATTGTAATTAACTTTTTGAGATTTTTTTTTTAAAAAATTAAAATACAGCATATGTTTTTTTTTAAAAAAATACTTTTGTATATACCATACGCCGTACATGCACCGGGGTCTGCTTCACGGTTCATTGTATTTTTTTTACCTTTTTTTTGTAATTAATTAACATTTATCTATTTATTTATTTATTTGGGATTAAATGGATTCATACAATCCAATTCCAACTATTTATGATTCTCGTGAAATTTTTAATATGATGCTTTATTATTATATCTCTTCTATTTTTATGACATTTTTTAAATTTGCTGTTAAAATAGTCACATATAACAATAATTCTTTTTTTTTTAAAAAATAAAAATTAGTTAACAATTTAGTCTTCAAATTTTTTATTTTATAGCAATTGAATTCCTAAATTTTACTGGGTAACAATTTAGTCTTTATACTTTAAATTTTTTTAGCTGCTATAAATTTAAGTGTGAAAATCTAATGATATTTCTTGCATAAATAAATTAATAGACTACTTCGAGATTCGATAATTTTAGAAAATACAATGTCTACATCATAAAAATATTAAAAAATTTACATCAAATTTTGATTTAAAAAATTTATGTTGAAGTCTAAACTGTTACAAATTTGAAAGTTCAACGACTAAATTGATACAAAATTAAAAGTACAAGAATTTAATCGTTATAAAAGTTTAGGGACCAAAAATATTTTTTAACCAAAATAATATGATTACATTTAAAATTTATTATAAAAAATCAAATATAAAATTTGACTATTGAAAATATATAGAATGAAATTAAACAATGGACCAAAATAATAGTTTAACGTATATTTTTTTACCCTAATCCTTTTCAAATCATATTCTTTTTTTAAGGCCCTTTATTTAGTTTTTCTTTTCATCACGCTCCCTTTTCATCATTGCCTCGGTGAAAAGAAACAAATTCACCCGTTTCTTTCACATATATTTATAAAATTATACTTTCTTTCACTAATCTTACTTATTTCAATAATTAAGTATTTATTTACATTAATCATCTCGAAAAATACCTCAAGTTTGTATTACAGTTGATTGAACTTTAAAACATTTTTATAATAATCGTGAATATAAATATGATTATTAGGTCTTTTCGTAAAACATGCATGAGATGAGATGCATATATTATTAAAAGAAAAGTACTATATATATATATATATATATATATATATATATATATATATAGCATGGGTTATCAGTTGTCTTACCTCTTAGCATTAGGTGTATTATTTCTTGGCTCATAGCAAAAAGATGGGCAAGGTATGGAGATTGTACTCTTGGGGATGGTCTTTAACTCATTCTTAATACAATAAAATTGGTTTCTCTTCCACCAATTATTAATTACTACATTTATTTTATAAATGTCCTATGAATTCATACTTAAGAAAATAATTTATTACAAAATCTTTGGGACAGAAGATTAAAATGGAGAAGTAACTAATGGTAAGTTTGAAGGAAAAAAACATGTAGTTGACCAGACCCTAGTTTTAAGGATTGGGTGTGTGTTAGCCTGTCGGTTGGTGAATTAATAGGAAAACTCCCAAATAATTCAATTATGATCATTTTAATAATATAAAGAGATATATATTTAATTTTATTTTTATTGTTGTTTTTTTAATTTTTTTTTATCAATTTTGAAAATAATTAAATGATGGGAAATGACACCCACACGGTACGGTGGATCCACCGACGAATCCTTAAGTTCAATGCACCCTTTATGGGACTCATAATTATCAATAATTTTGAATTTCCAGCGACAATTAACCGTCCATTAAACCTTAATTAACTTTAATCTCCTTTCCTTCTTTTCTTTTCTTTTTGAGAAAATTAAATTAAATTATAGGAAAAAGTGTGTCCCAATTAATTAGGTCTATTGTTCACCTATCGTTTGTAATGAAGTATGGAGTCTATAATTAAATTTATAATTAACAAACGTATCTAATGGAAGGGCTAATGGTGATCGATTCGATTGCATTTAAAAATTACTTTAGATCCAACTAGTTATTTTTTTCTTTTTTCTTTTAAATTTCTTTCTTTTTTTAGATGCCTTTGTACGATGGGAGAATCATACTTAAATATTGTTACTACTTACTATTATACGATGGGAGAATCATAAATTTATTGTTATTGTTACAAATACCATTATTGATTGACCTTAAATGATAACGTAAAAAAAGACAATACTACCGTTCGGAACAACTTAAACCTATATTCAAATTATATTTTACAAAAGGCTTAAGTAAACATCATCAAAAGTATTTCAATTATGTTCGCTATTGGAATCCTTCTTATTAAAAACTCATTACTATTACACTGTTTTAATTATGGAGATGAAGTTTATTCACTAAAAATAATTACATGGATGAGGCCTTTACAGATAGGCTTGATAGAAAATATGGAGGGACTTTAAATAATAATAATAATAATAATAATAATAATGAAGATAAAAATTTAAGAATAAATATAAAAAATTCACCCCATGATTAAGAACAATTAATTATAGCACTAAGATATGTTAGGACAGAGAGAATGAAAGTTAATCGATAAGAAAGTGATGAGATTAAGATTAAATTAAAATATTCTTGACTTCATCGACAAGTTTTTGTGGGGTTAAATAGATAAGCATTGACCTTCACACATAGGCAAATTATTTTATTTTTTTAATTTAAATTTTTATTTATAAATGATGTATGAATTGAATAAATATAATGTGACGGTCGAGAATAATTAGGTTTTAGATTAAAGTTAAAATCACTTTAATAAAAGAATGAGCCAAAAAGAACAACATAAAAGCAAAAAGAACGCATATTATAAATTAAATTGATGCCCCCATTGAATTTTTGGTGTTTGGTTTCGGGTTCTCTCCCTAACTCGTCGTGGTGTAGCATCTATCTGTTATCACCAAAAACTAAAATTAAATTAACTATTTATTCAAATACACTCAAATATTTATATATTTTTTAAATTACAATATTATAAGTATTAAAAGTGAACACTTTTTTACAATCATTTTCATAATTAGTTATTGATTTAGTATGTTTGAAGTGTAAATTTTTATTTTAAAAATTTGTGAATTTTATGTTTTAATTTGAATTTTTTGTTTATATTTTGAAAATTGGTGTGAAATTTTAATTAATGAGATTTTTTAAACTTTTTTTTTATAAAAAATTTAAGAGTATTTATGAAAATTTTCAATAGTTTAAAGATTTTTTTTTTAACAATATATTAATGGTTTTCATCCAAACTAACGAAAATTGTATTTTTTAAAAAGAAAGTTATTAAAAATGGAAAAACCTACAAAATATTTACATTTTATAAAAAGATAAGTATAATTGATTTTTGTTTTTAGTGGTTTTTTTTTCTATGAATAGTAAATAATTTATTGTTTTTTTTTTCTATATTTGAAAAAATCAATTTTTTAACCCTTCTCCAAGATTTGTTTAATTTGCATAACACTTATATAATAGATGATTTTGTGTTTTTTAAAAAATAATGAATTCCGAGTAAAAATGGGATGAAAATAAATGGCGTGACTTTTTAGTTGAACGAAAAATGGTATTTAATGATATATTTGACATTTAAAAACAACAGTACTCAAATCATATAAATTAATTAAAACTTTATATATTAGTAATTTAATTTTAGTTTATAAGGTACATTCTCCCACTACACATTTGCAGGGGAGAAAATAATAATAATAATAATAATAAGTTCCGTAAAGCTTTAGGAACTCCTTAAATATTTTATTTAATTCTTAAACCTTCCCTTAAAAAATTATTAATTCCACTAAATTTTCCATTAAAATTTAATACAAACTTAAATTGATTTGAAATCTTACATTTAAAAATATAGATAAGATAAAAGTTTAGAGAAAATTATATGATTTAAAAATTAAAAAAAAATATTTAAATTAGCACAAGGATTCCATTACCTACCAACATTACATCATTAAAAAATAATTTGTACCACCAAACAAGAAATTAGTTGCCTGAATTATACCTAATTATGCGGGATTTGATAGGTCGAGAGAAAGAGACTATTTAAAGGTGTTGATATGATACCTAACAAACTTTGTTCTCTAAATTAAAATCATATTTTGTCAATTAATATTAAATTCTAAAAGAATTTGTAAGAAATAAATAAATAAGAGACTGTTGTTTGAAAAATAATAATAAATAATGGAAAATGGAAAATGGCAAATAAATTAGAAAAATCCAAGCTCGTAATTGGCGGTGGCATGTTGATTGGGTAGAAAGCGATGCCACGTTGTCAAAGGGGGTGATGTTGAAGGTGGGACCCAAAAAATGATTTGGCATGATGGGCGATGGATTCTAAGGGATCGTGAAAGTGATGGAGACTAAATCTAGCCTACAAATAGAACTCCATAATTATGAAGCATGGGAAAACACTGTATATGAATAACTTATATACATTATTTCGGTATACGTTTGAGACATTGAGTTGAGTTGAGTTGAGTTATAAAGTTTGAAGTTAATATCTTGAAGTTGAGAAGTTTTTGTTCGAGATGCAAAGATATAAGATAGAGTTTAATCGACAGATGTACAAAAAAGCGAAAGATGAAGTTTCGCAATAAACATATGCGAAGTTGAGTTATTTAACCCTACATGAAGTTGGTGGGTCAAATACCCCTAATTATCTAAAAAAAAAAAAGATTCAAAATATATGATATATATCGACCAAACGCCTATAAGAGTCTCCAATTTTCGTGTTTTTTGAAAAACAATCCAAAATAAATATATATATATATATATGATTTAAATATCATAATTAACATATTTTCAAAAACAATTAATAAATGAATGTTGCGTAGAATCATATATCTTCATCAACATGAGCTTTATTAGTTGATAATACTATTTATCTTGGAATTGAAGGTTCAAATTCTCATTGTACTTAAAAACAATCACAATCTTCTAACATAAACAAAACAATAATATTTATAAGTGTCTCACTATAAAAATATTAGTTCGCCGTAAAAGCAACAATTTAATTAATTAAATATTGAAAATTTACCAATTCAATACAAAGTAAAACCATAATATTGTTTTGGAAAAATAAAACACAATAATATAAAAGTGGGATTGGAATTTTCTTTTATTAAGTCATGTTTCAATTAAGATAATAAATTTAAATTTATTCTAAACACAAATAAGAATATAAAAAAACAACTTTTTATAATTTTATAGTTAAAATATATATCATCAATAGACAAAATTAAGAGTTAAAAAGACATTAAATGTTCATTTCATCTACTTCACGTACGTAACCAAAAACAAAATTTGAACGGTCATATCACCCATCATACTTTCTAATTTTGGTTAATTTTCGATTGTATTGAATCAAGATGAATTAAAATTGACATAACGAATGTTTCATCAAATTAAATATAAATTTTAAAGATGGGAAGAAATAGGAATCATGGAAAAAAAAAAAAAAAAGTTATTGTGGGTTTTACGGGCAGCCGACCAATGAGTGGGCAGGTTTATTCTTATGCTCCTTGTTTGGGTTTCTTCCCATTTTGTTTTTCTTTTCCAATCATCCAAACACTTACTTTTGTCTCTCTCCTTTTCTTTTTTTTTTTAATAATTATTTTAGAAAAATTGAAAATTTTTAAAATGGAAATTACCCACTTTGCCCTGTCCATTTCCATTACGTAATTGCTTACATACTTCTCTAGTTAATGTTTTTATTTGATTTTAATCGTGTCAAATTAATCGATGTCAATGAAAAACTATTGTAAATAAACAAACGGTTAAAAATATTTATAAGATATTACAAAATTTTAAATATATATTTTAGATTAGGGATTATCATTTAATAGAATCTGAAATTCTATTATATTTTATAAATATTTTAGTTTATTTAGCTATATTTGAATATGTCTCACAGTCAATTTACAATCATTCCTTTTTTTCTCATCTCATTTCGTATTATTTTATTTTCCCTTTTTTTAATAGTGGCATGTTTGAAAAGTAAAATTCAGTCCAATTTTATGCCCACCCATGATAAGAATGAAAAGTTGGTTTCATTTTTTTCAAACCCTTAAATTATGTGTATAGAGATGTGATGATTAATTAACTTTATTTTTCAATCATTTATATATTGGTAAAGAAATTTCAAACGATCTTTTTATTTTTATTGCAATTTCTATTTTAAGAATAATTAATTTGATTTTTTTTCATTAATTTTTCTATAAAATTAAATTTGATGTCTTAAATTTTGTCATTACTTTTAAAAATATGATTTTACAAGTTGTGTCGACCATATTTTTACAATATTATGAAAAAATAACTATACAAGTTAAATCGGTTAACTTGGACATAATTTAATTAATTACAATATTGATATTGTATCATTAACTACAATTTGAGATAATATCATATTATTGAACTCACTCACAATATTACTCCATAGATGTTACTTTCATCATAATTTAATTAAAATGTGACTGTGAGGGGATTACTGATTGGAATATTCAACCTATTCAACTACCAACCAACCAACCACTTAGTTTTCAAAATAAAAGCTTCTCTGCTTGAAAAACAATGAAAATAACTCTATTTTTTTTAATGAAATAAAATAAATAACCCAATTAACTTCAGTCTAACCCCCAACTTTTGCAATAAATTTATTCCAAATAAAGCTAAATTTGTCTATATAAATACCATACCATTTTACAAGAATAATTTATATTATTTTAAAATAGGAGATTCGAACCACAAATCTTGTAGATACTAGTACACTCAGTACGGTTATAGTCTTAAAAAATTTAACACATGATTTTCTATTTTTGTTTTTTTTTTTTAAAAAAAAAAGATTTCAAGGTTGCAACTGAACTAACAAAATACTTGAGTTAGTTAATATAATGACAAAATAACTTTTGAAGAGATCTTGAATCATTGTTATGACCACAGATTAGGGGGACGAGATTCTCTCTCTCTCTCTCTCTCTAATCATTCATTGAGAACAATGATTAAGGTTAGTAGATTGTATTAATGTTTCTTAATCTCAATTATTATATGTATCTCGTCTCCAAATAAACATAATTATCCAACTACATTAACCAAAACATAGAATCTAAAAATCAAAATTATGATTCTCATATTTTTCAAATTAAACTAAAAAAATGCTTTTAATTGACTAATAATTAATTTATATTATGAATTTTAATTACATCACATAGGTCTAGTATGTAATAATAATAGTTTGAATTGAAAAATGGAATTTATATAAATAAATAAATAAATAAATAAAGCAGTTTTATAATTATTATGGTGAAAAAAGAGAAAAATGTTCCCCAACGTCCATCCAAGTTGTGGCAGAGTAAAGAAATAGAGTGCCATTGATGAAGGTAAGAAATTAATAATTGTGAAGCAAATATATATAATAAAAGCTTCCCCATGACATGACTCCATTACCATCCTCCATTGTCCCATTGCCCCCTCCCTCACAATTTCTATTTCTTTATTATCTTCTTTTGACTGCCGACTCCCATTCCTCCCCCCCACCCTTTTTCAGTTCAAATGCTTTATATTCGTTATGTTACCTGAGAGCTCGCTTAATCTAGTGGCGTCGTTTTGTTATTGTTCTCTATTTCGTGAACGTAGTTAACATGTTGTTAATGAACCACGTATATTTGTGTGTCAATCTTCATACGTTTTTTGTATTGTTTAATTGTTGATTTCGTAACATCGTCTTTTAACTATTGCATTTTTTTTTTTGTACAAATTAATTAGTCTTCATTTATCGGTAATTCATTGTAAATCAACTTGTTAAAACTTAATATATTCAACTAATATGGTAAAAGTTGTTTGTAACCCTGAATTGGTTATTATAATATATGTGAGTTATGCTAATAGACTCTGATAGGGTGCAAACTATTTAAGTTTGGATTATAATAGTCTTTGTTGGAGATGCAAACTATTTTAGTCTATGTAGAAAATAGTAAACACTGTGACAAATAAAATAGATTTTAAATAATAACAGTGTAGTTAATTGTAGGTTATAGTACTTAAAAACGTCAACTATTAAATCGGAAGTTGGAACCCTAAATATGGAGTGAGTTAATGGCTCAACTCACTCCACTCCCTTTGGAGTTTGAGTTTTCTAACGTTTTCTTAAAGATTCAAATTAGTACTCCTACATTATGTTGAACTAAAAAAAAATAATTGTTTCCACACACTTTTCACAGTGTATACCCTTTTGCAATAGTTAATTGCTTTATAACATTATTTACGAAATGACTATCGTTGTATCATTAGTTTGAGTTTTATTTTCAGCATTTTACTGAGGATCTCACATTGAAAAAAATTAAGAGATCTCACACTTTTTATAAGATATATGAATCATTCCACTCATAGTTAGTTGATTTTGAGATGAATAATTCCATATTACCTAATATATTTCCATAATTTTACTTTCAATAATATTTTGTAGGATTAATATTAACTTCTACCATTTACCCCTCTAAGAAATATATATATATATATATAATACATCATTAATGTTCTGTAAATAGTTGATCTTCAACTTCAAAAGTTAATGACTATAAAAATAAAAAGAAGACAAAAAAACTTCAATTTAAAATTTTGTAACGCTACAATTTATGTATTTCAATGACTTGATCATCAAAGAAGGAATTGAGAATTAAATACTAGAAAAGTAAAAAAAAAAAAAAACATACTTTTAAAATTAGTTCGCTTTCAAGAACTTATTCAAATAAGAAATTGATTTTTGTCCTTTTATAAAATAAAAGCAAATAGTTTTAGCTTTCAATTATGATTTCTAGTTCTTAACATGGAATTTAAAAAAAAACTTTACATATAAAAAAATCAAGAATGTTTGTAATTTTACAAAATATATAAATTTACTATTATTTTTCTTCAACAAATGTTTTTAATGGATTTTTTTTCTGAATCCAAGTTGAGAATTTGAACCTGAAACCTCTTGGTTCTTATTACATACGCATGTCAATTGAGCTAAGTTTTTGTTGACAAAGATAAAGAATAAAGCTTGAATCTGAGCCTAAATTTCACTGCAACTTCTAAAATAACTTTTCTTTAGTGAAAGGTAAATTCTCTTTAAATTATTATGATTATTAGAAAAGTACTTTCTTGATTAATGCGTTTGAACTTTCACCTCACCGCTCCACAAACAGTTCCTAAAATTGTGGTTTATATTTAACCTACACATTATTATGTCATATTAGCATCACCATTACATATTGAAAAGAATAGTTTTTTTATAAAAAAGAAAAATTACGTTGCATTTAATTAATTTTAAAAGTACATTCATTTCTCAAAGTGCACGGTAGAAAAATGATGTTTAGGCCACATGGCCCTAAATACTCGCACATTCAGGCCCAAACATTTGGGCCTTTTCCTATCAAATTGGGCCCAATGAAGGACTCCCCTAAATCTAAAGCTGGGCCTAGTTTTTCAATCCCATCGATCTTCCCCGATGAAGCGATGATTTGGAACCCAAA
>JBBPDJ010000021.1:1556923-1607424 GCA_037974625.1 Cucumis cinereus
ATTAAGCGCATGAGCCTGTTTCACAAATATATATATATATATATATATATATATATATATATATATATATATTCTTTTATTTAATTACTATAATAATTATGCTCTATTTCAACTTGGCCTTTAATAATTAATTGTATTTATATATATAATTAAAGGCAACATCCAAACAACCAAACGACTACTCTAAATTCTAATCTCCTTTTCCTCATTTTTATATTTGCACGCCTAGAACGTCTCTTATTATTGTAATTCATTTTTAAACAAAAACAACACAGTATTGTGGTCCGAGTTAAAATTACTGTCATCTTATCTTCTACATTCTGTCATCTTTTTATGACTCTAGAGTAGACCTTGTATTAATTTGGTTATACCTTTAATTTATAATAAAGTATATTTGAAAAAATTGAAATTGAGGTCACTCATTTTCATGTGACACTTTTAATCCGGAAAATGTATATATATGGAAGAAATCTTTTTCAAAAAAAAAAAGAAAGAAAGAAAGAAAGAAATCTATTTACACAAATAATTTTTAAACTTAAAACTAAATTTGAAAAAAGAAAAATCATTTTGGCTTTATTTTTTATTTTTTAAATTTTATGATCGGAGGCAGTGGGGCTTTCACTGCCTATTTCCACTGTTTGGAGAGAAGGATGAATTCTATTTAAATAATTGGTGGCTAAATTTAATCAAACTTGTCAGTGTTATTCTAACTTATCTGTTATCTATTATCTGGTTGCAAATGAGTGACTCTACAAGGTGATGATGGGCCATGCTTGAAATTTATAAAAATCTTACCTTTTTTATTATCGATTCACTCAATTTATTTTACAATTTCTTCTAAATTCTTGTTTACCATCTTTTTATGAAGATTATATATATATATATATATATATATATATATAATCAAACTTTTGTTATGAAAGTTCTAAAATATGCTAAAACACGATAGAATTACGAAGGGTTTCAACCAATAAGCTCTGTTGTAAAACAGGTCATTGAACAAAATATTTAAGCAACTGAATTTCTTTTCTACTATAAACATTAAAATCATTACATTTATGTAAAAAAATAAATAATAATGTGTCGTTAAAGTGAACATAAATATTTGTTTAGCGACTATATATAGCATTTGTGATTTGAATCTCACTCTCCGATCCTAAAAGGAGCCAACATCTTTACAAAAGAGCCACGGGATTGCCTTTGTTTGTCGTCCTAAGAACGTACTCTAGTATTGGGGTTGGGTTTGGTTTCCAACATTATGGGCCCTTTGTTATTGGGCTGAATAGTTAGTACTTGTGATGGAACCCTATATATATGGTATTAAAAAAAAGAATACAACGTTTGTTGAACTATACTCAGTTTAGTCTATATCGTGTGATTTGTGTGCATTTATATTCATTACTCTTTCAAAATTACAAATTTAGTTACTAAGGTTAAACAAATTTTAATAAAAACAAATTTAAAACTTAAAGTTAATTTAAATTTAAAGTTGCATTATGTTCATCAATTAATTCCTTAAAAAAATTACTGGGTTTAATTTGAAAAACAAAATTGAAATTTCAAAAATTATAGACCTACGAAATTAATGTTTTTTTTTCTCAAATAAATTGTTACCATATTTGTATTTTATGAATCGTAAATTATCCTAATGTAGGCTAATTTAGAGGGTTGATTTAGGCTTTAGACCTATGTTATTGTTCATTGTAATGCTTCGGATTATCAATATAATATAGGAGATTTTTCAAATATATTAAAAAAATAAAATATTTACATTTCAGGGAAGAAAAATCACTGAAAGACAAATTTTTTATTATATAAATACTTCACTTAGATTTTTTTACGAAATATAAATATTTTGTCAATTTTTTTATTTTTGATAATTTCAATTATAATATATCAAATTGTTCACATAAATAAATAAAAGTTTAGAGGAAAAAAAAGAAAAGAAAAAACCGAGTCTTCTGGGTTTGGAACCCCGAATCGGAAAACCCACCCAAGTTCCCAACCCTACATAGATAGACAGAGAGAAATAGAGGGAGAGATTGATGAAGAGAAGGCGAAGACGATAACGTGTAACGGCGAATTCCGAGACATCAAATGGCGCTGCCGGCGTCACTTTCGCTGCCCTCATTATCATCCACTTCCAGGGTAAAAACTTGTTTATCGACTTGCTTGATTTACGATGAATTAGCAAATGAACTGAGTGAGCTCCATAATTTAGGTATTTCTTTTATATGCTCAAAAAGTGCTGCAGTTCTTAAAAAGAAGTCAATTGTGTGCAAATTTCTTCATTTCTTCTTATAGAATTGTTGGTACAATCGTATTGGTTGTACACTAATTATAATTGAATGCTCGAGAAGGAGCGTTGTATCCTTTGTTACGTTTGGAATTTAGTGACTACTAGTCGTCTTAAGGAAATGGAACGATTTCCCTGCAAAATTTTCATGGTAAAATGTTGATGAGATTGTGACGAATAAGAAATAGGGAAGTACTGGGGTTTTAAGGTAATTAGATTAGGTTGGTTTATTTAGTAGAGTTGTTACTTAGATTTAAGGTCATTTATTTACTTAGTTTTAAGGTAATTCAGTTCATTAGTTTAAGTTCATGAGTTTATGGGTGATTTAAAATTTATTAGAGCCTGTGTTTGACATTTTATTTCCAATTTATATTGACTTTCACTTGGTGAGGAAGAGAGGTAAAGTACTGACTATGTAACTCACGAATTTGAATGGGATTTCGAATATTTTGCTCGCTTTGATCCAACATAGGCTTGAGATTGTATATTTGCCTATTTATGCAGATTATACTATTCAAGGGGAAAGCAACTCTTAACAGCTGCTTCCCGTTGAATGGTAGTCCCCGAGCTACCCTTACATCTTCAGTGAAAGTAAAAATGGCACGGTTTATGGATTCTAATTCCATGCCTATAGAGATTGAAAATTTAAAAGAGAAGGTGCAGGAGGTTGTACCTGAACCCGTTAAAATTTTTCCATGGAAGGAAGCAGAGAAGATGCTGGTGGAGAGACTGGTTTTTATGGGGAAGGAGACACTGAAGTGGTCTCTTCTCTTGTTCTTTGTTCTTAGCTCCTTTTCAGATTTTGTAGCATCCATAGTTAGAAACCAGGAGTTACTGATTCCCATTGGGCTCTTTATTGGTGTCTTGTTGACTGACCTTTTAAAAGAGATATCTCAAGAAGTGTTTGGCAACTCTGAGGTACATTTTTGCTTCTACATTGTTACTTCATTCCATGCTACTACAAGTAATATAACATCAACCATTCTACAGGAATCAAGCTTCAAGAAACAACTTTATGGTCTCGGTTCCTTCTTCGTTCTCATGAAGCTAATTGTTTATGGCTTTGCAATTCAAGCACAGGTGTTTCCTTTGCTTGTTGCAAATGGTGGGTTAATGCAAGTTTTGTGGCTGTGGAGAAATTTAGCTAGAGAAAGAAATCAACCGAATGAACAGAGCCCGTTCGTAGGCCAAGGGACATTGTAAACATGGATGAATAAGATTGTTTCAGATGTTGATATTTGCTTCCGTGAAGAATTTGGTCGTCATGTAAGGATGAGAGAACACAATACTATGATATGTATGGGAAACTTGTTTATCATTGGAGAAACAGTGGTGAAATCCGGCTATGTATGAGTAGGTTTTCTTTTCCTCTCGAGTTCAACAAAGCATTAAGTACAGAGATTTGAACTTTTGATGTCTTGGTTGAAGGCATTTTCTCATACCAATTGAATTATGCTCGATTTGCTTGTATGAGTAGTAGGTTGTATCAAAACTCTTGCTCTAAGAGGTAATGCTAGCTAGGTATTGTGTATCGGCTGCATAATTTGGTATGAGCAATGTTTTGGCACCGTCTTCCTTTCGCCCTGCCTTTTTTTGGTTAACTTTGGTTCCATCGGAGTTGGATTTGAGTTTTATTGGTTGTTATGCTTTTGTGATATAAAGCATGGAGATAAGAAATTATTAGCTGCAAATTTGCTCTAAAGAATTAAAACAAATTTTTTAGGGATATTTTCAAATACAACAAATTGTTGATTTGTAGAATTTTATTTTATATTTATGATAGATTATGATAGACCGTCATTTATTACTCTGGTGATAGACATATGTAAATAAGTCTATCGTAGTCTATTACAGATATAAATAAAATTTTGTTAATAATATAGTTTTAAACGTTTTTTTCATTTAAAACAAATTTCCAATTTCTTATTGTATGTGATTTTTAGTTTAGAAAAATTCTTTTGTAGTCGATTAAAAAATATTGAAATTTTTGAAATTTTCTCTCTAACCATACCTAAAGATTAGGTCATCGCGCGGATGGTTCGTGATTAACAAGCCCAGTTTCTTTATATAATTCGTGGGCTTTCATTGGCCTAACAAGGTTTTAAGCCAACAAGTTAGTAGGCCAACCGCGATATATTAAGGAATCTCCTTTCCCCTGCGCGACATGTTAATTTCTCGCGAGTCTTTCTAATTTGCCACGCATGCAAATTTCACCTCCCGGACTCGTTACCGTCCCCAAAATCGCCATTTGGCGGAGCTCCCCCGACTATATATATAAATGAAGAAGGCGGGAAGAAAACGTAAGAGGCATGCTTTGGAGTTTGGAGTTTGGAGTTCGGAGTTTGGTGTGGGAATTCACCGTCTGGAAAGAAAGAGAGGGATGACGATTAAGCTTTGGAGCAGTTTTACCTTTGGCCTTGTCGGCGCCGGGACAACCATATCCCTCCGCCGTGTGGTTTGCGCTATTCGTATGTTTGGAAGCTTTGGAGCATTCTTTTTTCCTCTGGACTAATCGGCGCCACACAGCCTCAGCCTCCATTAATGCCGTGAGTTAGAGGTTTTCGTTCACTGTGTAATTCTTCGTTTCATGTTTTTGTATGAGTGATGAATACATTTGATCTCTTCTTTTGTTATTAGAATATGGATGGTTCTGTGCTTATAATTCTATTATTTTTCTTCTTGAAATTACATTTTCCTCCAAACGTTATCGTTTCATATCAGTTAAACAAGTGGTTTTAGCTATTTAATTAAGAAAGCAGTATGATCTTGAACAGTGTTCAAGAATGCGCTTCGCTTGCGGATATACTACAAGAAATCTGACTCGAGATCTTTTCCGCGGTACGCAATGGTGTCGTATGAACTTCTTTTTCCGTTTGAAATAGGAGATCGAAGAATTTGATAAACCTGGTTTGAACTCTGCTTATTAATGATCTATGGATGTCTGCATGCTTGAGTTAAGGCTAAATTGCATCTCCTATGATTCATTATGCAATATAGGTGAGAATACTGATTTTCCAAATGGAAACTTCTGCAATGCTGGTTGACTAGATTGCACCTCCTATGATGCGTACTTCTTTACATCCTGTCCTATTTGGTACTTAATTGTTCGGCCAAACTTTTGTCACTTATATAATGCTTGGAGTTGGAGGAGTCATTCGGTTCGGCTATCTGGTCAAATGGATGGATCATTCTTCCTGTATTAGGTTCTACTGATTGTGCGGTCTATAATATTTGCTTCAATTGATCTCTGAACTTCCTGTCACTTGTACACGAATTTCCGTTTTCTTTTGTTGAAGGAAAGTATTCTGATGTTCTGATCTACGTTTCTGTGTCTATAGTTGAATCATTTCTCTCCATGTTTATGACATTCCTGAAAAACTGAACTAATCACTAACTTTGATCTGTAATATTTAGTTTTCTTTATGGAAGTCTGATACTCTATTTATTCCGCTTGGCTGATCAACTATCAAAAGTATGATATAATAGTAAAGATCTTGTAGAAATCTCTTACCAGCTCTTGCACTAGATGTATTGTTTGTAGAAAGCTCTTGTAATTGATATCTAGAGTTTATGCTGATGAAAGGTCTTGTAGAAATAGTTTTCTAATGAATGATTGCATTTGAGATCGTTTTGTCAAATAGACTTGAGATGCTTGGTACTTCAAATGGGGAAAAGCTAATTATTCATGGCCATTGCACAAAAAGGTGGAGTTTCTGTGTGCAAGAGGAGTATGAAGAACTATAGAGTGGTGCTTTTCAAAATTTTATTTTAAACTTAAGAATACTATTGCCAGATTTTGTATTTCTTTTTTTTTTTTTTGTAAGGAAAGTATTGTCATTTTCTTTTTTGTTCGTATTAAGAAATTAAAGCAGGAAGCATCAAAAGAATTTCACATTTTTATCTCAAACTTAGAAGGCATTGACCCGTTTTTTCAGGTCTTTTCTTGTGTCAATTTACATTGTTTTTCTTAGAGGTATTTAGAAATAGAGGCAGAAATTTGGGGGTGTCAAATATTATGTTCTGGTACTTCATTTTCTGATCTTTACTTCCACGTGCATCAACAAATGGGAAGTGTCTTTAATGTGTAAACTGAACTTAGGTTATAAGTAGCCAACTTGATCAAGAGCTGCAAATTACTATATGATCTTCATTTCTGGAATTTTGCTGCATACTACATCAGTTTCTATGGATCTAACTGCATATGCATGTACCTTGCGTTTTCTTCTTCTTTTTTATTATTTATTTTCATTTTTATATGATAATAATGTACCTTGCTTTATCAACTTAGATGTGAAGTGCTTACTTGAATTTCTTTTTATATGCCAATTCTCTCAATTACAAGATTGTGTTTTGAGACTTCAGATCATTAGTTTGTGTGCATAATATATCTGATGCAGGTGTATATAAGACATGCAGAACGTTCTCCTTCAAAGAGGAACAAAATATGTGAACTTATCACAGGGCAATTGGTAGATGGATTATACAAGGCCTCCAAGTGAGAGTATGTAACATTGTCAGCGTCACTACTCTGTTGCAGGTCTACTCAGTTTCTTTGATATCCCTTTTTGATTTGGTATCGTATCCATTATTTTTGTGCATTATGATTAAACTATACTTAATAAAGTCCTTACTATAATATAAACAAGTAAAATCTAAATATTTTCATATGTTGTCTATGGATGTGTAGTTTTTGTTCCTTGTTCCTAAAATAATGTTAGATGACGAATTGGACTTGATCTGCTACTTTCCAACGTTTTTGAGGCAAATTAAGAAAATCAATAAAAACAGATGATCAAATTAAGGGTCTCATTATGTCGTTGAATCATCTAACATAATGTCATTGAATCAGCAACAGAAAATATGGTCCAAATTAAAGTTTTAGCTTTGCATGTCATTTTGGAATCAGCAAATATTTCTAAAATATGACCGGAACTTCCCCTGCATTTCTTCCCCTATATGATTAGTTCTTTTGAAATCTTTAAGCAATATTGTACATCAATGGGAACTAGGTATTTCAAACTCATAAAAATTGATCCTCTTGTTATAAATTTTTCCTTGATTCTTACGGATTTAAGTTCTGACATGAAAAGCGAAGAAAGCTCATTGTATGGGTGTGTTTTGAGACTGTCTTCACACTGATTGTTTACTGATATTTCCATGACTAACCCATCAGATTATAAGGTCGAATTCCTTTATTATAAACCGAGTTCATAGGAACAGGATATTTAAATGCATAAACCCTTTAATGTTGCAGACAGCATTTTGAGCAGGATAAAAGAAGTATCACCTGGGTCAAAACCGGAAAATGAAGGTGTAATGGGAAACCTTTGCTATTGACTCTTGAAGAAGGCAGGTGAGTGAAAAAACATGCTTTTCTTCTCCTCCCACTGGACTACGAGTTTCTGGATTTTAATATCGTTATAGCCCTTTTTCATGCTCATTTTGGCGTCATAAATTTTAATATTTTTTTAAAGATGAAGTAAACCATTGAGAATGGCATATTATATCCCATGGTAGAAGCCTTGCCCGGGTTCTAATGAAAAGAATTTCTATGCTACCTCTATTTATGGCATGTCATATCAACACGCGTTTATAAATAGGATGAGATCCATTGATATTAATGTGGGGTCAATAAATATTGATGAATGCAAATTGATAGTGTAAACAAGAAGAGTACGTGCCTACTAGAAAAATTTTTGGTTTTAGTGTTAGGTTTAAGAGTGGAAACTAAAATAGGAAATACGCCATTGTTCCTGTTTCTCTTTGTTGATTGGCATGTTTCCGACTCTTCTCCCTTCCCTGCTTAATAATTTCAATAGTATATACAAATGGTAGAAGCCTTGCCCAGGTTATAGTGTAATTTAATGATTAATATCACTAACTAGAGAATGACAGCCAACTTTCTTACTAAATTTGGATAATTCTTTTTTTAGAAACATTATGGAAATAGTTCCTAGTTCGTTATGCTTCCTCCTCTATCTTTGATTTGACATCCTTTTTCTTGAATAAATAGTCCCTAAGATCATGTTTGATTTGTCGATCTAGTTGGTCAATTTTGCTTTCCCCTCGTCAAGATTCGTTATATGGAAGCTCCTAGGTTATTACCCTCCAATGCGTTTGGTGCTTGGGGAAAACCTGCCTTAGAATAGTTATTTGTAGCAGCAATCTTGCCCATAAAACTAACTATAAGGTTGACAAGCATAACTCAATTAACATATGATTGAGTAATAAACTATGTGTTTGGTTCAAATCTTTTGTTCGGTTTTTTAAATAAATTACTTCTTTTTTATTTTAGAAATAAAAATATAAAAAAAAAATTGTTATGGTTATATATGAGCAAAACTTTTTGATGGTATTCTCAAGTCTTAACTCAATAAAATTACATTGATATTTTTAAAATTTAAACTTGGTTTTGAAATTTTATCTTTTTATATGAATAATTTTGAAGTTTAGTCAGAGGTGATAGACAAATAAATATATTTACAAACTTTAATATTTTTGGATAATTACTTTAACCTTACAAATAGTAGAGATGAATACTATGTATTTAGGAACCCGAATCACAGATGAATTTCCAAACCAACTCTATTCATTTTGCTCATCTGAATCTTCAAAAGTAAAAAACGTCTCAACTGAGGCAAACTAGGTTTTGGACAACTAGCACTCACACAACTTAACAGAAAGGAAAAAAAATAATTAATGAGTAGATTTTAACAAGCATCATCATCAATCTTCGAAACCAAAAAGGTTTGGTACAAAATCCACTGCATTAAGACATTTGTTGTCACATAACCTTTCTCCTTTCTTATCACGGAAGTGTTATCTCTCTCTTGCGACGGGTGGAGCCCTGTAATAAGCTGCAACGGTCTTGGGGAAAAACATCTGCCTTACTCCTTCAGCCTTGATAATAGGAAAGATAATGGCCGATGCACCCTGCAATTATCTAAATGTTTAGTAACTAATCCCATCTAATTGTTCTTAATTGCTTAATTTCCCCCATTTTAGTTCCTCTATTTTACCCAGCGTTCGGTTAGGTTTTCTTTTTTTAGAAAAAAAAAATGGTCAAGAGTTTGTAAGGTAATCGTGGTGGGATTGGATCTTCAAAACAAGGTTTCTCAGAACTAGAAACAGAACAAAAAGTTGTACAATTACATTCAATTAGATGGTCGCTAATACGTAAAATTATCTGATTGACTTGCTTTATTTTTTTTATAAAGAAAAGAAAAAGAAAAATTATATAAAAAGGAAATCATTATCACAACATTTTCAATTTTTGAAATTTCATTACTGATGTTACCATGAATATGAATGTTTAGAAAGTTGAACGAGCTTTTAAAAGATGTACCAAAACCAATAAAATTATTTGCAAACAAAATACTGGGTTTTTGTTTTCATATAAATACATAGAAAGCACTCTGTTCTTACTCTCACCCCTACTTTCTGATTTGCAAATATGAGAATGATAATAACAACAATAATAATCAGGATTAACTTTTAATCAGTTTTGAAAAAGTTTTAATATCATTTTGGTAGACCACTTTCACTTCTAAAAAAATTAGGAAAGTTTCATAAATAGAACCAAACATTTATTAGAAATTAAGTAGACGTTTCCAGAAGGAAAAAGAAAAAAAAAAATTTGTCCAAAACGCTCCAATCAAATTACACCTAATACTATCAATTATATACTTATTAGCATTTATTACCATTAATACTACAGCGAAAGCACTATTTGGAAATTTGAGGAAGATGCATGCATTTTCCCCTTGACTAGGATTTCTTTTAAATAATAACAATAATAATGACAATTGGAAGGCCCTTGGACTAATTTATTCGGCACTTCTAGACAAGAGTTTATTATAAAATTGATTTGCCGTAATTAAATATTATATTAATAGATTCAATTAAATGCTTAAGCCTTTAAAAAGAATTTGAAATTTTATAAAAAGAATTTGAAATATTACAATATTTTATAAATATTTATTATATTTTATAAATATTTTGATAAAATTATAAATTTTGTTATATTTTATAAATATTTTGGTTCATTTAGTTTAAGTAACGGTATGAAAAAAGAGCAGGGTTATACCGAAATCAATCTGGCTCCAATCCAAACGCGTTTGGGAGAAGGAAATGGGATGAGCAATCGACCAACACCGTATATTGCGACCGCAAAGAAATGGAGAACCAAACTCAAGGGGCGAGGGTTCAACCCAGAGAGTAAAGAAACTGGTCCATTCGAGAAGATTCCACCCAAGCTTAAATAATCGAAGCAAGCCTGACGCATTTCCTTTCTAGCCTGATCTGGTGACGCACAAAAGACCTTATATAGGGCACCTGCCAACGTGTTTATTGTCGAAGCTACTGGCTGCAATTACACAAATCAAACAAACTCGTTACATATATACAACTTTGTGCGTTTGGTATTTGCTATTGCTTCTTTTTCTTTTAACTACGTTTTCAAGCATTACCAACTTAGTGAGGGACTAGTGTAGTTCTCAATTGATATTAGATTATTGTTTTGATATCTGCGAATGTTAGGACTAGTTTCTAGTTTCTGCTCATTTCACGTGTTTGGTTTTACCACATTTCGGTAATTATTAGGATATCAAATTCAGAACAAGTAGTGACCATAATTGAACTCGGTCTAACTTTCACAATCATTATTAACCGCAAGGTTAACCTGTTGTGATTAAAAACTGATATGGGAGAAGAAGATGGCTATTTAGAAATGATTTCAAAGCGATCAAATGAAATTTTCCATGTATGTAGTGAGAAAAAGAATGATTGTTGTACGTGGAATCATCACTTCCAAAAACGGCACAAATTTTCAAGCCTCTTTATAAAATTATGTTTTGGGAAAAGAAAACTGCTCGGAACTAAAAGGCCGAGATCGGGGACTGCCATTTATTTATCCAAGGAAAAAGGAACACAAAAAAGCAGAAAAACTGAACACTTACCTTGCGTAGAGTGTAGAATGCTTCGAGATACTTGCAGAGAGTGGGTGCATCATTCAGATCATGCAGAGGCTTGAGAAGATCTCTAAGAACAACAATGTCAGACAATGCAACGGTCATTCCGCCACCAGTTAGAGGGTGCCGCATATTGAATGCATCCCCCATCAATAGGGCTCCGGGGGTAGGATATGGATCTGCTGGCATACTTCTGTTTGGCATTGTTCTGATGTTACCCTTATCAATAGCAGCTATGAAAGAATTATAGAGTTGAGGAGGAATCTGTGTATGACAAACTTTATACGGTCATTAATTTGGTTCGATCATAGTCATATTGAGATAGATGAGTGAAGAAAAATTACAGATGAGATTAAGGGAAAAGAACAGAGAGAGTATAATCGCACCTGAGGAGCAACAACATTCTTCAAATAGTTAGCCATTTCACCGTTTGAAATGGAAGGAACTTTCTGTCCAGGCACATCCACCAGACAGCGGATCTCTGTACTGCTAATGGGATAGAACAAAATAGGAGAGGGGTCTGCAAGTATCACGTGTCCATGATTTGCATAAGGAAGGTCGCAATTCTCAAGTACGAGGCCAACAAAACAAGAGGGAACATCTACCTAGAAAAGATTCATGTATTTTAAAATCTTCTTAGCATATGGAACAGTATCTTAGTTCTTAACACGAGTAAAACTAACTTGAGCATAAAACTATTGGCAGTGAGTTGGATAAGTACAAGTAGCAGCAGGACGAGTATCATCCGATATCAAGAATTGAAAGTTGTTCACACCTTAGGGTTGCAAAGAGAGCGTCGCAAATTTGAAAAGCAACCATCACAGACAATAGTTAAAGGTGCATAAGCTGTCATCTCCTGGCCAGACTTGTTTTTGTATTGCACTCCTTTAATTGTACCATTTTCCTCGAGCAGAGAAGTGACTGTTCCCTGCTCCAAGCGCACACTACAAAGGTAGACAAACAAATTAGGAAAGGAGAATTTAGTCCTAAACAAATCACGAGGAGAATACTTAATAAAAAGATATTAGTATAGTTATTAACTCAGATTTAAATCTCAACTCTCAACAATGAATGAAATACAAGCATCTCTTGTTCAGAACCAAATACCATATAAGCCTTCTCTGTCAAATCCGCAGAAAAGCATGTGCATGGTGCAACACGACAAAAACTGTGAATACTTTTAAATTTTAGAAAGAATCCTAGGGCATCTCTGGTGTCATTACTACTCAAACATTTTAGTAGAAATTTCAATTAAATCAAATGAAGATAATAAATGCAGCACAGGAAGATGAACACAAGCATTAGTAGCTCTAGATGCACATAAAAAACAACAATGATAAAACGAATAAAAGGGAATTACTTGGGCAGGGATGCGGCCTTCTCGCGCATCCTTTGAATGAAGCGTCCATTGTGAAAGCTCCTCCCAGACACATCCGAGTGAAATTTTTCCAAGGGATAGGAAAGTCTAGTATCCTTTCCATCTTTAAAAAGAGCATAACCATACACTCGTTGGGCATCAATATCATCCACACAATCTGCATAAACAACAGTATATCAACACCCAATACTAGTGTTCTCAAAAGGCTTAGAAGAAAATCCTCGTCAACAAACAACCATTGGATATCAATGAAATAAGCCAACCTTCAAGTCCCAACTCTGTTAACTTAAGATAGCCTCCCGGTTGTAATAATTCACCAACAATTCTGTCCGGCTCTGACAAGTCTCTTTCAATCACATGTACTCGACGACCATCCTGTGTTTCAAAAATTATTCAGCATAAATAAAATGACTAAATGAGTGTTCATTCGTTCTTCAAAATTTTCAGCAAATACATGTGCTAACAGATCAACTATCAGCAAGGAGTGTCAAAAATAAAATCCATCTGCTGGAGTGTACAACCACAAAAATGAATGTTAATTGGCACGGACACGATAAAAATTTGTTTTCATGCAGGCTCCAGATACATAAACAACATGCTTTTGTCATATATATTTTCGTGGTAGCTGGCCGACCCAAAAGTTGGTGCGACAAAAGGCCAACTGTCAATTTGACACGATGACAAAGCAAATAATTTGCAGATAGATAACAAGTCCATTTTCCTTTTCTCTTGGCCTTTTTTTCCTTAAGCCTCCATAATTGACAGCAAAATATTTCGTACTAATTCATCTTTGAATTATCTCAAGACGTGCATAGAACTCTGTATTTATAAGGCATGTTTCTTCCGACCACTTGCTCAAAAGTTCTACCTATATTAAGCGTTTTTCTTTCTTTTTTTTTCCAATAATATTATGTGTAACGAAAACCAAAAAACATTTTGAGTGAGATTCAGTTGGTGAAAATCTTAAATCGATCGCAGAATATTTGGGGAAAAAAACACTCCAAAACACTCTCAAAACAATTTAAACTTCAAAAACCATATACGTTCGAGAATTTGATTTCATTTCACCACAAAAGTCTTTGAGAAATCTGAAACAAAAATCAAAATCGACAAACAAACATGAAATGAAACGGTGATACATTTCTATCAAATGTGCTAACAAAAAGTGTTTCGTCCGAGGAGAAACCTTGACTGTCCATGAATCAAGCAAGCGAACTTCAGAAACTGGCTATGCACAAACTCCGGATTAAAAGATAACTCCTCTCAGAAACGTCACTCTTAATAATTCTTAAATGCTTATCCGCGTAGTATAAACTCTAAATCATAACTGAAATAACTAGATATCTTTCTATAGAGAATATTTGGTCTTCGGTACAATAAATTTATATTAGATTTCTACATAATTCCAGTACATAAATCGGAATCTGCTCGAGTTTCGAAAGAAATAATCAAACAAAAAGTACATTCAACATGTGATTTCATAAGGGAAAGCAGAGCATAATATAGACACGCTGACTTAACAACGTACCGCCATGTGATACTTCCTCCGTGAACAACGATGTCTAACTATAACGCGGAAAAGTCATCTAGAGAGAGAAACTGAGTGCCAATTGAACATAAAACATACAATACCTAAGCATGTCATAATGAAATTTAGTTTCTACAATTTCTAATCACTCGAATCCGATTTTCCACATTAACATTTCTCACGTGAAACTATCAGAAATCTTCCGCCGTTTAACGCGCAAAATTTCAACAAGAGAGGGCGCTTTGTTTGAGAAAAACGTTAGAGAACAGAAGGATAAGATTACCTTGGCGAGAGTATAGGCAAGAGCGGATCCGGCGACACCGGCTCCGACAATGATAATGTCGCCGTCGCTATTACTCGATTTGCATTCTCCATTTGTGGTGGCGATATTCTTTAGGCTTTCACGCCTCCGTTCATTCGAAACTCCGCAGTTTTTCTTGCCGAAAAATAAATATAGAGCCGAAGCTCCGAGAACAGAGGCCAAGATCCATCCTAACGCGCACTGATCCACCATTTTTTCCGAGTACAGATGCAGCGACCTCAAAGAGACCGCCAATGCGACGACGACAGCGACGATAACTCTCCCTCCCCCTCTCTCTCTCTCTCTTCGTATCTATTGATTATAAATTCTCTCTGCGCGTATCTCTCGCCGCTGGCAAAACTTTACGCCAACGACCGAGTTGCTTAACGGGAACCCCATAAACGCACCAGGAAAATGGACCCCTTTTATAGCCATTCAAAAGAAAAAAATATATATAATATTAATATTGACTGGCCACGTGGCTTTATTAAAATAAAATAATATGTGTCTTCAGTATTAACCTGCACGATTTGATGCTAACATGCGCCGGTCTGCCAGCACTAAGACACCTAATTTCCAATTATATCTCCATTTCTCTCTCTAAAATTTGCATTTTCTTCAAAAGCATTATAAACTGGATTTCAGAGCGGAATTTCTGTAGAATGAATCAAAATATTCCCAAATTGCTTTGGATGTGAATTATTTTTTTATCTTGTTTAAACTTAAATAATTATTTAAAATTTTGTATAATTAGAAATTTATTCGATACCACCTTGCAAATCAAGCTTTTTATTTATCTTAAATAATAAATAAATAGAAAACTTATTATCAATTATAAAACAATTTTTTATGTTTACGAAATATAGCAAAATTTCAGATTATATAAATAATAGACTTATATTAATTTCTATCAAAACCACTAATCGACCCTAATAAAAACATATAGTGTCTGCTAATGTCACAGATAAAAATTGACATTCTATCAATATCATCGATAACTATTACTGTCTATCAGTGACATTGATAGAAACTGATAGAAGTCTGTGTAAATATTAACATTTACAAAATCTAAAATTTTATTGTATTTTGTAAATATTTTTTTTTTGTTCATTTTGTTATATTTAAAAATATCTCAAATAAATAAATAATTGTTCTAATAATTAATTAATCAAATTAATGGAGCATGGCTTAATAGTTAATACTTTTGTACATTCAGTGTAGAGACGTACAAGCGTGAGTTGATACACATCTATATTGTGTTGTATTATTGTTACAAAAATAAAAATAAAAATAAAAATAGTAAAACAGCTGAATAATATTAAAAAGTAAAGTCTTATCACTTTTTTCAGAATTTGTTTAGTATACTAATTACGGGATGCTCCCACCACTACAATAAAGCATTACGTCAACTACTATTGTTTAACTTGATATTTTTTAGAATTTTCATTTTTTTTACCATTTTTTTTACTGTCCAATAGGTTTAGGATTAATTTTGGTTGATAATTTACTTTAACCACAGATAAATTTGGTAAAGTACTTTTGCCAATTACTTTTTATCAACTATACATAGAGAAGATCCGATCGTAGTACTTTTATTAATTTTTTTGTATAGTATGCTCTGTTGGCCAACTTTGATTAGAGAAAATATCTAACTTCAAGTCACCGACGGATTTAGTATAGAACCAAGAGCTCGAGTCCCTTCAACTTTATGCTCTTTATATACTATATATACAAAAGAGTAAAATAATATTAATATTAGAAGATAACAAACTACCTTCCAACACCCTCTTAATCTAGGTTCAAACCTTACTTTGTACATTTTTTTCATATTATTTTTAGCCCCCGTCAACAAAATTTATGGATCCGTAGAAAAAAAAAACCTTAATTTCTTTGAAATCACAACTTAAATGTTATAGTTTTTTATTAGCTATTGAGTTTTTTTTTCCTTTTATTCTTTTATTTTCCTTTTTCTAACTATCCACAACAAGATTGAATGGTTTAATCATTTTTAGATATTAATAACTCGATTTTACTAATATTTAGTCAACTTCAAATCATTTCATTCCATAGAATATATAAAACATCCATATTTTTTTTAGTACGAATTGGAAATAGAAGGATTTAAACGTGGAACTTTTTGGTTTTCAAGTACATAAAGATGTTAGTTGAGTCAAACTCTTGTTGATATATAAAACATCAATTTTTTAGAGGGAATTCTATATGACGATGGCATAAGTGTCATATGAATAATACAATCACCAAAATTATATATATATATATATATATATATATATATATATATATTCAAAGCACGAGACATCCGACAACGAGTTGGAGAATGTTGTGTTTCCCACTCCGTTTATGTCTTGTTGCAGTTCAATGAACAATAAAATAAAGCTTCAAAACAACTCGTAGTGTAGTAGCAGTTTCATGCTTTCGTCTTATTTGATTTAATAATAGAAAAAGTTGTTGAATACTATATTTTTTAAAAAATTAAATAGAAATAAAAATGAACAACTTTTTTTTCATTACAACAATACGAGACAGAGGATTGAACCTCCAACTTTTAAAGTGAAAATTGATGTCAATTGTCATTGAATTAAGCTAATTTTAACATGAAGATAAATAGTTGAATTATTATTATTATTCAAAATAGTAATTATTGTGTCAAAATGAACATAAGTTAACTGAATAAACAATGTATTATTAACTTTAAAGTAAGAGATTTTATCTCTACAAATTATAAAGAAAAATAATAATAATTAACAACACTTTAGGAGAATTATTGTAAATGGTAAAAATGTTGAAAATATTTATACAAAAGTTTTAATTTTATCAATAAGTCTATTAGTGTCTATCGGCGATAGATTTAAATTTTTGTGATATTTTATAAATATTTTTGTTAATGAACTATATTTGAAAATGTTACATGACTTTATTAATATTCAAATTGGTGGATACTCTTTTCAAATCAAGTCTATTGGAAAAAAAAATTCTAATATCATCTTAGTACCAACTTTCTACCTTCATTGTTAACACGTCACTAAATAAACAATTATTTATTTATTGAATACAATAATTTTAAATATGTATTATTGTACCAAACAATAAATGGAGGACTTATGAAAAAAAATCATACGTCCCTCGTGCTACTAAGAATTTTTTTTCGTTAGGGTTGTTAATTATTTGGAAAATAAAATTATAAGAGAATGTGTATATATATATATAGATATATAGATATATAGATATATATAATATTGATTGAACCTTTCAAACAATAAATCAAATTAACTTTTTTATATTAAAAATGGAATATTTATTCATTAATTGAAACGTTCAACGTAACATTTGATTCTCACCCCACCATAAAAGCACAAGGCCGGCTCCTAAGCAACGAGCCAACTCGTCATCTTAGCAAATATAAATTTATGATAACGATAAATAAATAAATAATAATAATGATAAATTGTCAATAAAAGAATATATTTTTCTTAAGCTTCTCTGGTTTTTTTTTATTTTTATTTTTATTTAATTTCATTCGATGTAGTTAGTCGTGTCAACTCGAGAATAATTTAACAGATAAAATAACCAATTGTTTTTGTTTAGGCCGGTAGGTGACAAAAGTCTCTATGTGATGATGACCAAACTAATCATCACTATCAAAACCCTATATCTTGTTGTCTCTTAAACTATTGATTTCGTACCTATAGAAGAAAAGTAGATGGACAAGCTACACATGTAGGAAAAGAACGTGACCTTTTAAAGAACATAAAATTGAAACAAAGAGTTGGCATTCAACCACCGAAAGTCCACACAAAAATGATTGGATGTAGCATTCTAACACATCTCGAACCATATAGGAACCTAAAAACTCTTCTCTTAGAAAGGGAAGTCAAGCTTAACACAGAAGGTCGAGCCACGTGCTAAACTACAAACTTCAATATAAATGGTGCAATGAGTTTAACTTTTTTTAGTACAACAACTGAAGATAGAGTTAAATAGAACAAAAAAGATTCGAACCATAGATCTCGTAATTACTATTACACTTGTATGCATTAAAAATGTTGATGCTAATTACCCTAACCCATGTTTATACAAAATATATTAATCATTTAATTGTGTCTAGTCCTTGATAAAATGAGTAATTGCACAACTGGACACCATTTTAAGTGGTTAAAATATTTGTTATTCTATTTATAAGTGGTTAATCTGAATGTTTGTCCTTTTTAATGATCATCTGTTCTCTTTATTTATTGGCAAGGAGAGTGGACATTAGAAAGGGGATACTGGGTGTGTTGATTAGTGAATCATGCATTATTTTAATACAGTTTATGTTGTTAAACCTTTTTTTTTATTATTATTATTTTATTTCAAATGGAGAATCCCCACGTTTAAAGTGAGAGCTTCCTTATATGATTCTACGTTGAGTTATGAGTTTGGGTTTTACGAAGTATTCAAGTTTTAAAGTGGGAGCTTCCTTATATGATTCTTCTCACGCACAATATCGTTGTTGTCTGATTGCGATCATAGTGAGGTAATAAAATAATATTTTTTATTAATTGAACATTTATTTATTTACTATTTTAGAGCTTATAAATATTCTCTTTGGTTCATCATATAAAAAATATATTACATTTCAAAGGGTTTTTTTTTTTTTTTAGTTTTTGAGTACAATAAGAAGGGTGTGAGTATTTCGATCGATTTCCTGTACAAATCTAATCGAGACAGACAATATATGTGTCGTTTTATCCTAGGACCGTCAGACAAAACCACAGACAAATCTATTTCGAACTACTTGCACAACAGACAAAACCACAAAACATCTTTAAGAAAGTGTAATCCACAGACTCAGCCATTCATAAATCACAAATTTTTATTTCGTAGGTTTTGTTTGTTGTTGCTATGTTTTGAGTCATGTTCGTGTTCTCTTGCAGATGTTTCAGCCATTTTGATTTTGTTCGTTGTCATTAAATTCTGATTTACGTTCTTGTTCCAACCATTTACACTAAAAATTTGTTTTAGTTAAGAAAACTATTATATAAAATTGTAGTAATCAGTGAATAACTTAATATGATATGATAGTGGACCAGTTGCCACTACTTTGCCCTTTAACAAAAAAGGAATAAAAGTTGTTTTTTTTTTAAATTAAAAAAAAAGGAAAAAAAGAAAAGAAAGAAAAGCCAAAAGGGAATCCACTGTATTGCCAACTCACGTCTTATTAAATGTAACGCCTACTATGCTATTTTTTTAGGATAAAGCAACCGAAAATCCAGAATTTTCTAGACAAATAGATCGCATCTTAAGTTATGTATAATAAAACTGTTTCTACCAAACCACCCTGAGTTGTAATTTTTTATTTGGACTATTTTTAAATATAGTAAAATTAACTAAAATATTTATTAAATATAGTAAAATATCATAATTTATTTTTGACAAACTGCAATACACCAAAATAAATTACTATAGACATCTATATGTATTTTATATAGATATAGATAGTAATTTACTTTGGTCTATTGTGAAAATCTTAGATACATCGTGATATTTACTATATTTGTAAATATTTTTAAAAAATAAAATATTTTTCTATTATTCATATATACTTTAATAAAAAAAATAGATCGATAAGAAATAATTGAAGAGGAAAATGAAATAACCAAACAACTACGACGATTAAATTAGTTGCAATCAAGAGTTAGAAGACCGAGAGTCCGTGTTACAAATAATATGGATCTAAGCACATGTAATGTAGTTAGCCTAACAGAACAACACTTGGGCATAATTTTCATATCCCACATGGTCTCTTGCCTTCTTTAAATTTTAATAGTAAGTTTCATGGTGTTTGTGATCCTCTTTAGTCTTTAGGTTCGGCTTTATAGGTCGGCCTCCAGTCATATGACTTCTCTCAATATGAGTCATTGGATTGTCCTAGTAAAACAATAACGATATTTAACGAACGCTCTCAAACTTTAGTTTGTAATTAAATATAAGTTAGTGAAGTGTTTGTTTTATGCCAACATAAAAATAGTTTAATTAAACAAATTGACATATATATGCACTCTCATTCTTAAGGATTTCACAAAATTAAGAAAGTGTTTCTATTTTAGTTTTATTTATTTAAAAAACCAAAAAAATTATATAAAGACATTTTAAAAAGGAGAGAACTTAGCGCATGATTTACCCAACTAGTTACTATCTTTTCACATACAAAAATAAAATTAATTTTTTTCTAAAAAAATAACTATTAATCTAAAAAATATTTTTTAAACAAAATTAAAAATTATTTTAAAAAATAACTTTTAATCTTATTTTTATATTATTGAAATAAAAAACAAGCAGACAGGTGTACAATTACTCACTTAAAGATTTTAGCCAAAACTGAAAAACTTTTAGAGAAAGAAAAACCCACAACCCCGCCAAGAAATTTGTACACATGGCCTTCTTTGAGAGGGTCAAATGAAATTTGGCCTTTGGGAGTAAATGTTTTTTGGCCTGATGTTTAGGTAAAATTACCCAAATATCCTTCCTTTAATTTCTTTATTTCTTTGTCTTTAATTTCTTTCTCACCTTTTCGTCTTCCTCATTGTCTTCCTCCCTTCCTCCCTTTTCTGTTTTTCTCTCTTCCTCACTTTTTCGTCTTCCTCGTTTCCTCATTTTTTCGTCTTCCTCGTCCTCCATATTGTGATCGTCGACATCGTCACCGTCAAGTTTTCGGTCGGACGTCCTCGTCTACAAAAAACAAAACAAAAACAGTCAGAAAAATGGAAAAAATGCAAAGAGAGATCCAAATAATTTCAATAAAATGGGAATCGAGTAGCTAGGGTCGAGGAATCAAGTGTCCAAAACTAAAGAACTTAGTTTTCTAACTGAGGAATTAAGCAGCGTGAGGAGCGTGTAGCATGCAACGTGAGGAGAGTGTAGCGTGAGGAGCGTGTAGCGTGCATCTTGCATCTTGCATCTTGCAGATTGCATCTTGCATTTTGTATCTTGCATCTTGTATTGATGATTGAAAATCGGAGATCGAGTAAATAACATAGAACATATAATATAAAGCATAAAATATAGAGCTTAGAGAATCGAATATCGAGCAGCGTGTAACGTGAGCAGCGTGTAGCGTGTGGCGTGAGCAGCTTGCAGCGTGTGGCGCGAGCAGCTTGCAGCCCGCGCGCGAATGATGTTCAGTAATAAATTAGTAAATTCACAAGGTGATGATGCAAGTAGAAGACTAATTTTAGGGTTTAGGGTTTAGTGTTTCATTCACTTTTAAAAGTTTGGCCATATTTTGTTCGGACTTGGAGGTCATCAGTACAAATCACCCAACCCCGCCGATAATAAGATCAAGAGTTGCTTTCAGCCGCGAAAAAACGCCGGCGGGGACTGAAGCGGGAACGTCGCGTAAGGTGCAATGATGGAGTTCTCAAACTCCGACCCAACTCTCTGGAGAGAAGCTCTCTCTTCTTATTCATCTCAAATCGAAGCCCTAGGCAAGCTCAATTTGGTTTCTCTCGATGATTTTTACCGAAACGAACTCCCTCTTATTCTCCACAAGCGAAACCCTAGCCCTTACATCACTACTTCTGAGCTCTCAAAACTAATGCAATGGAAGCTCACTAGAGGAAAATGGAGGTTCTCAGTTCTATGTATCTCTTTTTTTTCATTTAGGTTTCAACGATTACTTATCAATTTTTTCTACAACAATTTTACGAATTTCAGGCCTCGTCTCTTGGACTTCGTTTCATCACTGGACGAATCGCTCGTCAAATTGGCCTCTCAGAAGGCCTTCCAATGCCTTCCTGATATTTCCAAAGCCGTCTCTGAACTTACGCCGCTCAAAGGCGTTGGTCCGGCCACTGCCTCGGCGGTTCTTGCTGCCTACGCGCCGGATGTTGCGCCTTTCATGTCCGACGAGGTGAAATCATGATGAATATTTATGCAATTACATTATCAGTAGCCATTGATTTCTGCAATAAGTTTTGAATATTTGTTGTGCCTAGATTTCTAACTTATAATGGTGAAGAATTAGGCTATGGAGGCGGCTCTGGGAAACTCCAAGGACTATTCATTGAAGCAATACTTATTATTCGCAAATAAATTGCAAGAAAAAGCCAAGGTCCATCAGCTTTTTCCGTTTTCATCCTTTCAACCTTCATGCACCAATTTTTTTCTTTCTTCACATTGACATTGCTGACTTTCTGACGAGCTTAGCTCTGCAAAGATCTGTTTCTCAAAGCCATTGAACTGTTGTTTCAAACTCTGAGTGTATAGTATGCAAGCATATGTTATCTAAATCTAGACTTCTGTGACATGTGCTTCATTTGTGAATCTACAATATGTAAAGATCTGCATTTAGTATATGTTCTCGATTTATATATATGGGTTTGTGTATTTTGTGAGTGGAACGTGGAATAAATGAAGTGGTTACAAAAATTTTCTGCTTGTTAGACTGTTTTGAAACTGTTTCTACCCTCCGAAAGACGACGAAGTATGGGTATTACTATTTAAAGTCTCTATTATAGCTACTACATTATTAATGAATGACATAAATCTATATGTTGATTCACTACTGGTTTACATTTTTTGTTCATCTGATTGTTGATTTCTTAACACACACTGTTCTTTATGGGTGACGGTCATTTGCAGGAATTAAGCTTAGAAGGAGAAATTTTAACACCATCTGATGTAGAGAGGGCCTTGTGGAGTAGAGCTATAGGGGAAAAATTGAAAGGTTCACAATCACAATTAAATCCCAACAATGGAGGCAAAACTGGAACCAAAAGAAAGAGAAAAACTTCCAAGTGACAGCCCATACCATTGCTTTTGAGTTTTGTACTTCTGGTTCTGGACATGCAGCTGATGTTGGCCTTTCAGGTTTATTCATTACTGCAGCAATCTTACTTCTATTCCTCATCTTACAATGTAAAATTGTAAATATTGCCTTGAAGATCATGTTTGATGACATCCTTCAATTGCTAATTGAAACTTTCACCCTAGGGCCTTTCATTTTATTTTATTTTATTTCTTTTTAGAGAACACTTTCCTAGTTTGAGAATATTTGACAAACAATTTTGTAATATCAGCATTATTTGGGGTTTTTTTTGTGCATTTTGTACTATTTATTATTTATTTATTTAGAAAAAGTGATCGACTTAAAATCACTTTCGAATAATTTTTTTATACCTACATCAAAACATATTATTTAGAAAATGATTATCAACCTACCTAATTATTTCAAAAGTAATTGTTTTTTTTTAAATCCAATATATATATTTTTTTTCTTTTTTAAACGATCTCCTAATATAAGTAAAGAGTTACAATCATATTTGGATCTTTCTTAGTACTATAATTGTGAATGAAAATTAAAGATCACAAACAAAAATAAATTAAAAATCCGTAACGCCAAAAAAAGTCTAATTTATTTGGCCCAACAAGGCCCTTCGGCCCAGTAAATAATTTGGTTGGTAGATGTCGTGTCTTGTCTTGATTCGGCTTTCTCTTGCTTTGGGTAACAGGTATGTCACGCAAAACTTCCCCGTCTAGCCTTTGGCGGAATGGTTCGGCAGACCTATAACGTACAAGAGAAAACCGTTGAATTGAAGCCAAGGCTGCAGGACCCACTTGCATTCAACTTGTACAAGTGGGTACAGGTCATTGGCTCCTCCACCTACAACCCGGACGCCACGTCGGTTCCCGCGTTATTCCTCTCTAATAGTTATTTTTCTAACTCAAAGGCACCGGCAACGGCATATTTTCCTCCGCCGTGACCCGCCTAATTTGAGAGCATCGTCCAAATTCCGGCGACGGATGACGATTCTAGTTTCCGCCGACCGTAAGTATCGTCGGAGTCCTAAAAAGCCCTTACTCCCTGAGAAATGCGACCACCAGGAGCCGGTCGAGGTAGGGTTAGATGGCGCATCGTTCGCCGGCGCCGTCTTTAACCTATCGAGCACCATTGTCGGCGCCGGAATCATGGCTCTCCCAGCCGTCGTGAAACAATTAGGTCTAATTCCAGGGTTGATCTTGATCATGCTCGGATCGACGTTGACAGAGTTGTCAATTGACTTCATCCTGAAATTCTCTCGGGCGTCTAAATCCGTTACGTACGCCGGCGCCGTCGGTGAATCTTTTGGCAGCGCCGGACGTACCCTTCTGCAGGTTTGCATCGTGGTCAATAATCTGGGTATGCTCGTTGTCTACATGATCATCATTGGTAGGCCCCATGACTTTGCTCTGTCAAATTTCTTTCTTCTTTAATTCATTATATTATAAATTAGGCTTATGTTAAGACTTAAGAGCAAGAATATGTTTCCCAGTTTTTTAAGCAAAAATTTTGGATTTTGAAGCTCATATGTATAAATGAATTTAAAGACGATTGAAATGGATTTGGAGTATAAATTAAAAAAAGAAATGGGATGGATTTTGCAGGTGATGTGTTGTCAGGAACATCGGCAAATAACATCCATCATAAGGGTGTAATGGAAGAATGGTTTGGTCAACATTGGTGGACCAGCCGTATATCTTTGATGCTGCTTACGACACTTTTCATTTTTGCGCCTCTAATATCCTTCAAGCGTGTAGGTAAGCTAGCCACTATATATATATATATATATATATATATATATATATATATATATTTACCCGTTTCATTTCTTTTAAAGTTTACTGTTTTGAAATTCATTCGAGTTCTTTGAGGTACGACTATTTTAGCTTGGGTTATAATGGTTTGGGTTCGTAGTACAAACTATTATGATTCAAGTTACAAACGAGGAGAGATTACAAAACAGTGTTACTGTAAACAATGAGTGTTTTCAGAGATAATAATTGTGAACTTGACTATTATAATGGGAGTCCCAAACATTAAATGGATTGTAATAAGCTACTCTACTGAAGGAAGTTGGAGACACAAACGCTCCCATACTGGTTTCTTTACAATTTCCATACTTATTTTTAAAGGAACATTTAATCTCTTAATCAAGTTTTAGAAAGAAAAACAACTTTTTAATTTATTTATTTATTCTTTTTTTAAAGCTTCTGAACTCAGTTTGGTTTGTGTAAACATCGGTAGAAAGTGCATACCAAAACAATGAAACCAAAAACTAAATAGTTATCAAATGTGACTTGAAAAAACTGTTTACTGATGTTGTCTTTTTTTTTGAATAAATTCTGTGAATTTTGCCACTGCCATTTGTAAGATAATTTATAATCTTTTTTATCCATTTCTGCTTGGTTGCTTTTACAATTGGGTCAGTATATATAGGACCATTTCAATTTCCAATGGTTTTCTCTCTTTAAGATAAAAGATGCTCCCTTGTCGCTTTATACAGAAAACACTCAAAAAAGCTGGCAGTTCTGTAATATGTAACTGCGAGGCAGCACCATGACAAAGAAGTCATTTTTGTTATTATTACTTTTGGCTTATTACCAATTCATATCTTTTATCCAAATATCATACAGATCAAGGTTACTAGAAACTAAAGGCCAAACAATTATTTTGAGATTGTTTATTTTTTCATACTCGTACTATTTACTATCATGTGGTCACCATTCCACTTTTTGAAATCTTTCAAATATAAGCTCTCTCTTCTGTATTCAATTTGTATTACTGCAATGGGAGATTTGTATTTTTTGTTTGTGGTTTTTAAAATTGTGCTAATGAGCAATGAAATTTCTCTCTTTGTGATCGTTTCATAGTTTACAATATACTTAGAAAGTCATTTCTACTCACTATTATGATCAATGTTGGTTTTACTAGATTCCTTGAGATACACATCAGCTTTGTCAGTTGGCTTGGCCATTGTCTTCGTGGCAATCACTGCTGGAGTAGCAATTGCGAAACTGATGGATGGAAGTATTGTAATGCCACGTCTGATGCCTAAAGTTATTGATCAGGCATCATTTTGGCAACTTTTTACTACTGTTCCAGTCCTAGTCACTGCCTATATCTGTCATCATAATGGTAAGTCGTTTGTTTTGATCTTGTCTTGTTTTCTGATAACAACAATGTCGTTAGCATTAAACGTGTTTAAGTATTTAGAACGTCAATGCAGACAAACTCTAGGTTTTAGATCTTTCAAATCTTTTCTTTTCAAAATAATTCTTCATCAGTCGCCATGTCTCTTGTAGTAAGTTGATTTTCAATCATTGCATCAATGTATCTATCACTAAGACAACTCTAGTTAATTACTCCTATCCCGTTACTAATATCATACTAATCTTACCCATCTACCCCTAAGCCCTAACTAGTACTCTCACATAACCCCAACTATTAAAGAGATGTTATTTTGTTAATTTTTTTTAGGGAAACACTTTTTAATGTTTCCAGGTGAAAGTTAAAATAGAAGCCATATATCTAATGCTATCGCCTTCTAACACAGGACTGTACACAAACTACCTTATATTGTGTTTATAACTATGGTGGAAGGCCAGTATATATTTGTTGAAGGGCCTGTTGCTCAAGCATAGTTCGAGTGGTTAAATATTAGGGCCTTCATTAATGAGTTACTGTTGGTTCACTTTCTTAATGCAATACTCTATGGTCTACACGGTATAATATTGTTGAAGTGGTAGTAATTAGTAAATGTTAATAGTACTTGAATTTGACTTTTTGCAGTTCACCCTATTGAGAATGAGCTAAAAGATCCTACACAGATGAAGTCAATAGTTCGAACATCTCTAACAATATGCTCGACGGTGTATATTGCAACAAGCTTTTTCGGATTTCTCCTGTTTGGAGACCAAACGTTGGATGATGTACTTGCCAATTTTGATGGAGATCTTGGACTTCCATTCAGCTCATTGCTAGATGATGTTGTAAGGGTGAGCTATGGCATCCACCTGATGCTTGTATTTCCCATTGTTTTTTTCTCCCTTCGCCTCAACGTTGATGGTCTACTCTTTCCCTATGCCATACCTATTGCTTTCGACAACCGGCGATTCTTCTCAATAACTATAGCTCTAATGAGTTTCATCTTCATTGGAGCTAACTTTGTTCCCAGCATCTGGGATGCGTTTCAGGTCACTGGAGCCACGGCTGCCATCTCTGTTGGATTTATATTCCCCGCTGCTCTTGTCCTCAGGTAATCAAGAATCACCAAGTCAATTACTTAAAACACACGAATGATTGCTGTAACTCATCAGCAAGCTTTTTAGGTTGATTTAATCAATAGGTTGATTTGTGATTAAATATGATACTAGACCATGAGGTCTTATATTCAAATCTTCTATAATGTCATTTCCTCTCAGTAAGTGAGGGAGAGTGATGATGTGTTGATATAATTAAATCTACCGTAACCTATTAGCTCAAGTTTTAGACGTTGATGCTCATGCTAAAATAGAACTCTTGCACCTGCATTATTAGTTTCACAATCCTCATTAAATCTGTTCCCCATTTTATTCACATGACATTGCACCTAATATAATTCATGTGATGTGAACTGCACAGGGACACTTGTGGGATTGCATCAAAGAAAGACAGACTGATAGCGTGGATAATGTTCCTATTAGCTGTTTTGTCAAGTATCGTTGCAATCTCATGCGATATCTACAGTTCTTACGTGAACGAGAAACACACTTGACATAGAAGAATAAGAAGAAGAAGAAGAAATTATTCTCAATACGAACTCTACTGCTAAACGTTCTAGGCAAGATGTCAACATCAGAGCTGCAAAGAGGAGCCATTTTTTAGATTTTTCGTCCCATCAAAAGCCAGTTTGGCTGGGGCCTTGTTTGTAACAACCATATAAGCAAATTTTTGATTGATATATTGTAGGAACACTTGGTAATTAAAACCACAAGGTGCCGTTGTCTGAGATAAATCTTCATTCGGCCTCACTCTCATGGCCGTTGGTTGGCCCAAGATGCACAAACTCTACTGTCAAGTCCCTTGTGCACTAAATTTTCTGGGTCCGGTTGGTGGCAAGTTTTTGTTTTTGGCATGTTCTTTTGTTTGATTAAAAGAAATCTTCAAGGCTGAAATTGATTCAAGCTACTTACTAGGAAAGAGCTTCAAATATTTTATTCATTAAAAAACACTTTTTTTGGTCCTTTATCTTATTCAGTGTAGATTTAGTTCCTTTTCAAAATGTTTATTACTTAGAGATGTTTGATTTTAATTTGGTCTAAATATTTTAAAATGTTACAATTTTATCTTTTAAATTAAGGTAATCCCTGGATTTATAGTTTTTTTTTTTAAACTTCAATTTTTCAATTTTTTAAATTAAGTACTCATATTAGTCTCTAATGTTAATGTCTATAAATTAATTAAAAATATTTATGAACTGAAATTTAAAAATTAGTTTTAATAATGTTGAAAATACAGTGAAACTTAATTCATTATAATTATGTTAATTCTTTTAAATCTATTTATAGTATTAACAGATTGAATGAGTATTTACTGGAAATTTGAAATTTAAAATCTAAACTCATAAGTTAAAAGATAAAAAATAAAATAAAATAAAAAATACATTTCATATTTGTTTTGTCTTTGCTTGTTTGCTTCGTACATTTATCGATATCATTTGTTTGTTGATTTAAAAAGACCCCAATCCCTTTCCAAGTCCTATTTCAGAATCTTTAACAATATGCCACAATTCACATCGCTATCGTGGTCTTTTCATTATGCAAATTATACAAACATTTTAATTCTTTTGTTTCTAAAAGGACGAAATACAATTTTCATTATGATTTGGTCTAATAGTCAGAATCACATGAGGCAAAAAAGAAATTAAGGTTACAGTTTAAATTTCAGGGTAGCAAATTGGCATTTATTCAAAATTACAATTTTCTTTTATTATGAAATCAACAATTAAGTAATACAAAAAACGTATAAAGATCGACAAACATATGTCAAAATTTTATCTTATTAAATGTTGGAAGGTCAGTTTACAATAGGCGAACCTTCCTCAGTGATTTGTGTAGTTTTTTTTTTTTTTTTTCATTTATTGAATTAAATAACCACTTTCCTTTTTTTTCTTTTTTAATTGTTTCTTTAAACAGAAAATAAAAATGTGTCTATTTTAATTTTAAAATAAAGAGCCCTCATAAAGAAAGATGGTGGAAAAAAGGAAATCAGTGAACATGATTGAAAAGGATACATAGTAAATGGCAATAAATACAACGAAATTGCACAACATGCAATTGTTGGCCAAAGATTTGCACGTTTTCTTGCATTATTGATAAATGAATCAATTGTTTAATTATTATTATTATTATTATTATTATTTCGATCATCTTTCCTTTAAAATTATCAAACTGAAAAAAAACATAATTAATAATTTTTAAAACTAAGGGACATGGAAACAATTTTAGATTGTAATCTAAGTGAGATGATTAATTGACAGTTGATTTTAGGTATAATTAATTAGTATAATAAATAAAGTGGATAAAAAGGGGAGGGGACCCTTTTGCACTAAATGGAGATGTCCCATTTGATTTTAAAACGAGGGGGCCTCTCCACGACCACAACACGTTTGAGCAAAAGTGCTTCTGTCGGTTCCCATGGTCATTGCATCTGGCTAAAACAATGTTTCTTTTATATATATATATATATATATAAATTAAATAAATAAATAAAGTCTTATTTTTTATATTAGTTTTATTCGTAAATTGACTAACTAGAAATATGAAACACAAATAATAAATAATTTTAAAAAGGTCAATAAGAATCATATATCGGTGGTCATTGCATAAATTTAAAAAAAAAAATTGATTGATTGATTAAAATTTTAATAATGTTTTTATTTATGAATTATAAATGTTTCTTCTTTTATGGAAGTTATATAATTAAAATAATTCAAACTCACAGCCTTCTATTTCCTTGGTATTTTGCACCGAAACTATATAATTTTTTTAGTATAATTTAAATATATGAATTTGAACCGCGAACCAACTCATGACACCTATTGTATTAACTAAGTTATGATCTTTTTAGTATCAAAACTATATAATTATCACCGTATTCTTTTAATATTAAAACAAATATTATTTGATAATAAGAAAATGAGATTTATATGTGTAAAATTAAATATTAAATTAATTTTAAACTACGAAAGACGTGATTTATAATATTACAAAATCAATCGAAATATACAAATAAAAGAAATTAATTTTATGAGAAATTGATAAATCTATTAAAATCATTACTTGCTAAATCCGTATTTGAATTCTTATTACAATCTAAAAGGAGGTGATCATAATCATAAGAATTAAAGTAGAAAGTAGAAAGTGCTCGTAATTTGATGTTAATTATTGCTGCGGTAGTTGTGTTTATTTTTAAAATATAATTAGGTGACATCCAAATCAGCTGCTTACCTAACGTGTAAAAACGAAAGGGGCAATAAATAAATAAATAAATAATAATACAAAGGTTGAAAAAAAAGAAAGAATAAAGTCAGAAGAAGAATTTTATTTAAGTTATAAAGAAAAAAGAAAAGAAATTAGTTAATTAATTTTAATGTTATTCTGGAAAGCGGAGATTGCGGGAAAATACCTGAGGGCACGACCGCCGGCTGTGGTGGTGTCCAGGCTGTTTGCAATCGAAAGGGCTGACTGTGGACCACCGCCGCTCCACGTGGCACGATCTCCGCCCATCATGGCCTTCTGATTTTGATCAATACCAACTCTTCCGTGTTTTACACTATTTTGATCTATGCTCCATTTGGCACCTTACGCCGATTCTGCTTCTCAACGTTACTGTTTTACCCCTTGTTTAGTCCGTACTCCCTCTTCTAAATGAGGCCAAATTTGTAATTTGCCCGTACGCTTTGTGAAAATATTATGTTATTCGTTAGTCAGGGTTTAATGTTATTTATTTTACTATATTTTAATTTTATGATAATTATGCTACGAAAATATAAAATTGGCATATACAAAACACAGTAACAAATAAGTTAGTTTTTTTTTTATAAAAGTAAATTGTTCAATTAATAATGGAATAAAAAAGTATAGTAAATTCAAAATAAAGTAACTTAAAATTAATATATAAGTTTGATATTTGAATATTTGCACATACAACCTAAACAAAATTTAAATCGATCTTTTAATACAACAAAGAGGAAGAATCAAACCACAACCATAGATTTCACGATCGCCATCTCGTGCATATGTTAGTTGAGGAGAACGAAATTATTTATATTTACCGAAAAATCTAATTTTTAAAGAAAAAAGATCAACATTTTGAAACTTCAAATTTTCAAAATTATGCAAAAGCAAAATCGAAGTTAAGGAATTAAAACGATAATATGCAAAATATTAAAAAAATAGGTAAAAAAAAAATTGGTTATTTCAAAACGGCCATTTCAAAATTTGAATATTGTGTAGTTCGTAATTTCGGTTTTACCCCTTATCCTGAAGCTATTCCTACTTTTCCCATGTGAATTAAGACTGAAAGCTTCTAAAGTTAGATTGGGCAATATTCCACTGTATCATTGACTTACGAATTCTCGTGATACCGCTTTTCGAAAACAAATCTCAGACGCACATCAACAGCTGGATCATAGGATGAGCCTGACGATGATCCTACTTTAGGTTGCAGTACCACGGCAAGCATGATGAGTTTTATTTCTTCAAAAGGCTAATTTACGGACGAAAAAATAAAAATATTAAAAAAAAAAAACTCCATTTTTTTCAATCAAGATATATACATTAATACTTGAAAATTAATTTAAACAACCAAACTTTTTAAAAAATATTTACAAATATTGTAAAACATAAGTTACTATCATATAGGTAGACACATAAGTAATTTATTGTGGTCCACAGTAGATAGATATTTTGATTTATTTTACTAGAAAATAGTTCAATAATACTACTATTATTTCGAAAAATCAAAATATTATTTATACATAGGTGTATGCATGTATATATATACTACTAAAATGGTTAAGAGTAATATGTTAATTAAGGAAAAAAAAGATCAATATCTATGTATTAAAAGAAAAGTTAGAACCACAATTATTATTATTAGTATTATTTGTTTGGTAGGTAAAGTTCATATTCCCAATAATACCCTCGTTTCGGTTTCGATTAGTTTGACTAAAACTTTGTCGGTGGATTAATGTGAAAAGAGGGCAAATTAGGAAATTCGAACATTCTTTGCTTGTTTAATATATTCGAAAACATTACAGCTGCGACTGCACCTGCAGTGTTGGCGTGTGATCCTCTGTCAACGAGTTAATAATCGAAATAAAGAAAATTTACCGCCATTATCCACTTCGCTGTCCACATGACGCGCTAAGATGGAGGGTTAAATAGTAAATTCAGTTTTTTTTTAAAAAAAAATTATTTTTATTGACGAACCAAATTAAAGTTTCGTATGAGCGGGAGAACGGAAAAAAGGGAAAAGAAAAAAAGACAAATGAAAAAGTATTTTATGATAACGGAGTTTTATAATTTATACTGTGATGAATGTGAAGGGAGCGACTTGGTCATATCTTACGAAATGGACGGCCTTGAATTTTCAACAAAAAATGACTGTAACAATAATTTAAAAAATCATTTAAAAAAATAATTAAAAAAAACAACATTTTCGCCTCTAAATCTTTGACTTAATGTGTTAGTTACTATAATTTGAGGTAATTAATGGTAGATTATAATAATTAAAAATTTGTCGAAATTCAGGACCATTATTAGGTCACCAACTTTATAAGTCGATATTAAATAACTTAATTCAACCCATCTTTACAACCCTACCCTTCACAAAATTGAACCACAAAAAAATTGGACAAAGTAATTTCTCTCCTATTATCACTGTAAGTATTCTTTTTTCCTTTTTCAATTCTATCATTTCTCACCGTAAAAGTATCCAAAAAAGAAAAAAAAAAGGAAGTAATGAAAGTAAATCTCTAGGGCTTTGTAGGGTTCGACTCGGGAAAAGAAAATTTAAAACGGAGTAAATTAAATGGAGACGAAAAGTAATTATTATTTTTTAAGAAAATGATGGTGTTGTTTGTGTGCTGATGTTGGAGAGAATTAATTGAAATTATTGAATACTGCTTTTAATATTCTGAACAAATAATTGAATTCAAATATTAATTTATATTTTTTTCTTGAAATTCATATAGGTGAAAAAGGTAGAAGATATGATTCGATCTGGCGTTTATGAATAAGGTATTTGGAGGTTAATGAGGAACAGGGTTTGAAGAAACAGACAAGATCCTTTGCATTTTTTTATTCCTGTTTTTCCTTTTTTTATCATCCCCAGCAAAACCGATCGTTTTCATAAGGTTAATGATTTGACTTAAACAACGTGCAATCGGTTCGTTTGTTTGAAAAAAAATTTGTTTTTGAGAATTGAATTAATATTAATATTAATAATAAATAAAAAAAAAAAAAAGGTTATCGAAATTCAAAGACGTGCTGAGCTGTTAGCATTCCATTTCTGAATCCATTGCTCGGCCATAGCCTCTGTTCCTTCTTATTACCTTCCTAACCTTTTCTGCAAGCTGTAAACGAATGGGAAGCTCGTTTGGACACATCTCATCTTCCTTCAACTCATTCTTCCTTTGGATAGTTCTCGTATAAGTTGTCACCGAATGTCACAATGATTTAGAGAAAGCCACTGCTGCATTCTTCACCACGCGTCTTCTCTTCCTCTTTCCAAGTATTTCTTCTTCATCTTTCTTTTCTATTTTCTCCGACAATGAGATCAGAATCATAGTCATTTTTGTTCTTCCTCTTTATTTCCCCATTCTTCGATCGGTTTGAGATTTTGGGTCTTCGGAAAAGGAGGAAAATTGGGTTTCTTCAACTGGGGTTTTGAGATCGCAGTCAAAAAATGGCGCCCTCGTTTGATTGGTGGGGAAAAGACACTCACAGAGGAACCCCTGTTGTTGTCAAGATGGAGAATCCAAATTGGTCGATGGTTGAACTGGAAGGTCCTTCGGAGGATGATTTTCTCATCGCTGGTGAGTCGCCGACGAGTCGGGTCAGAGAGAAAGGGAGAGGGAAAAACGCTAAGCAACTCACGTGGGTTCTTCTACTCAAGGCACATAGAGCCGCCGGTTGTTTAACTTCCATTGGCTCTGCAATGGTGGACCTCGCCGCCGCCGTTAGACGCCGTGTTGCTTCTGGACGGACTGATGAGGAGGACGCCGACAATGACGTCACTGTCGGAGGTAGAGAGAAAGAGAACCCAACTGTTAAAACGAGATTCTATTCTTGTATTAAGGTGTTTCTATGGCTGTCGGTGCTTCTGTTGTGTTTTGAGATTGCGGCTTTCTTTAAGGGCTGGCATTTTGGTAGTCCAAAGCTTCAATTGGATTATCTCTGGGCATCGCCTTGGGGTTTTAAAGGAGCTTTTGGTTGGATTTACGCTCAGTGGGTATTGATTCGAGTGGAATATTTAGCTCCTCCTCTACAGTTCTTAGCCAATGCTTGTATCATATTGTTCATCATTCAAAGCTTGGATCGTTTAGTCTTGTGTTTGGGTTGTTTCTGGATCCGTTTCAAGAAAATCCAACCAGTTCTTAAACCTGGAGATGAAGATCTTGAATCCGGAGAGAAAGGATATGTCCCTATGGTTCTTGTTCAGATCCCTATGTGCAATGAAAAAGAGGTGAAATTTTATTTCTTAATATCTTCTGCTGTTGCCATTGGATTAGTTTTAGTTCTTACTGACAAAATCGAGTTTGTGGCTTATTCTCAGGTTTATCAGCAATCAATTGCTGCTATTTGCAACTTGGACTGGCCAAAAACCAAGCTACTGATTCAAGTTCTTGATGATTCTGATGACCCAACTACCCAGTTGTTGATTAAAGAGGAGGTTCTTAAATGGCAGCAAGAGGGTGCCAACATTATTTATCGACATCGAGTCATTAGGGATGGTTATAAGGCTGGCAATCTCAAATCCGCCATGAATTGTAGCTATGTAAAAGACTACGAATTTGTTGCCATTTTCGATGCCGATTTTCAACCCACACCTGATTTCCTTAAAAGAACTGTTCCTCATTTCAAGGTATTTTAGGCTGTCTTTGTAAGTAGTGAACTTGAGTAATTAGATTCTGCTTAGAACACTGTTAACTCTATTTTCATTGGCACTCAGGACAATGAAGAATTGGGACTGGTTCAAGCAAGGTGGTCTTTTGTGAACAGGGATGAGAACTTGCTAACCAGGCTGCAGAACATCAATTTAGCTTTCCATTTTGAAGTAGAGCAGCAAGTGAACGGTGTCTTCCTCAACTTCTTTGGATTCAATGGCACTGCTGGTGTGTGGAGGATTAAAGCTCTCGAGGACGCTGGTGGGTGGTTGGAAAGGACCACTGTTGAGGACATGGATATCGCTGTTCGTGCTCATCTTCATGGATGGAAATTCATATTCCTAAACGATGTCGAGGTACTAATCTTTGTGAAGTATAGGATATGAGTAACCAGTTTATTCAGTGTGTGTTTCTGAGTTCTTAAATTTACTTATTTTTGTGCATAATCAGTGTCAATGTGAGCTACCAGAATCTTATGAAGCTTATCGGAAACAACAACATAGATGGCATTCTGGTCCAATGCAATTGTTTCGCCTTTGTTTGCCTGCTGTTATTCGATCAAAGGTATTGTTATATTGAACGTGCACCTGTTCTATTGTTTATAGAGTTCCTCTTAATCAAATTGCTGATATTGTTTTGTATAATTGATAAAATGCAGATTAGTATATGGAAGAAGTTCAACTTGATCTTCCTCTTCTTTTTGCTCAGAAAATTGATTCTGCCCTTCTATTCTTTCACACTTTTCTGCATAATTCTCCCCATGACAATGTTTGTTCCTGAGGCCGAGCTACCCGCTTGGGTCGTTTGCTATATCCCTGCCACCATGTCATTTCTAAACATCCTGCCTGCCCCAAAATCCTTCCCTTTCATTGTCCCTTACCTCCTGTTTGAGAACACCATGTCAGTCACCAAGTTCAATGCCATGATCTCAGGCCTGTTCCAGCTTGGTAGTGCCTATGAATGGGTTGTTACAAAGAAATCTGGCCGATCCTCGGAGGGCGATCTCGTCTCCCTGGTAGAGAGAGAGCAAAAGCATCAGAGAGGGGCTTCGGCGCCCGACCTAGAAGAGCTGAAAGAAGAAATTCAGAAGCAAGAGAAGAAAGCTGCTTTACGAAAGAAGCACAACAGAATATACACAAAAGAGCTCGCATTAGCTTTCCTCCTCCTAACCGCATCGGCACGGAGCCTTCTGTCTGCACAAGGTATCCATTTCTACTTCTTACTGTTCCAGGGGATCTCGTTCCTGCTGGTCGGTTTGGACTTGATCGGCGAACAGATAGGTTGATTTGTAAAAATGGAAGAACTCTGTAGGAGAAAAAGAACACAATGAAACCAGTAGAGAAACAAATGGTGAAATGGGAAAATAGACATAACAACAATGCAATAACTTGAAGGAAAAGAGAGAGGCTGTGTAGTGAAAGATGAAGAAAGCCTCAGAAATGGTTCAGCAATAGAATATGTCAGCAATTCCTTGTAGTGAATGTCAAGTCCATTTTCACCCAAATACAGTCAAGAGAGACCATTATATGGACACAAGCAAAAAAACATAATATTGGAGAGAGACGCTTATTTCAAATGGCGATGCTCTTCCAGTGTATGTATGTAGGCCTTTTTTTTTTTCTTTTTCTTTCTTCTTTTTTTGCCTCATAATGTTGTTTTCATTCGTTTGTTTTTCAATACTTTTGTAAGAAAAATTTGAACATCAAAAACATCAAAACAAGGAAATTAGTGAACTGTTGGAAGTGACAGTAAAATTTGTTTCATACTTTTAATGATACTTTCCTGTCTTCTGATTGCTTTCAAGTTTATGTCAATAGGAAAGAAATGATGGTGGGAATTGAATTGGGTTGAGAACTGAGGTTTTTGTAAAAATTTAGGACATGAATGAATTTGCAAGTAGAAAATGGATAAAGAAAAAAACATTCCTGTGTTTTGGGAGTGATTTGTCAGTGATTGGGTGATTTTGAAGTTCAAAATTATCCAAAATTTGTGACAGGAACTCGAAAAATGACACCTGAATATGGGAGCGGACTTGCGGCCTACACGCGGCGGGGCACTCAAAAAAGTTTCAAACTTGTTTTTTTGTTGTCTTCAAATCAAATTTAATTTATTTGAAACTATATATCATATACTTACGTAAGTGTTTGTGATTATTTATGTTTTTCTTCTTCTTTACTGTTTGCCTTATCCATTCGGACTTCTGAAATCAATTTCTGTTGGTTCATGTTAGTTAGTTTAATAAATAGACTTTTATTAGCCTTTATTGATGATTAACATGATATAAAATTTTGTTATATTTTGTCATATTTAAAAACGTCTCTTTTAATATTTTATTTTATTAACCTAATATATTTTTTAAAAATTATTTTAAATGATAAAACTACAAGAGTAAAAATGGAACCTTTTATCTCGAACATGAAAGATTATGTCAATTATAGTTAAACTAAGTTTATTTTAATTAATAATTTATGCCAAATATTTTTAAAAAATTTATTGTAAATAATATAATTTTTGAAGATTGTTTAAATTAGAAAAGAAATTTAAGTAAAATTTGTTTGGAGATTGTCTAGTGTCTACAAAATAGGTCATTGCTTGGTTTGTCCACTTTGAAAACTAAAAATAGTTATTAAAAACTTTATTTTATTTATAAATTTTGAATCATAATTAAAATGTTGGTTCATCATTCACCTGAAACTATTGGTCCACCAGAACTTCATTACATACATCTAGATTCACTCGGACGAATAAGTGTTTTTGAAAAAAAATCATTTTTATTTAAATTTTTTTGATAAAAATTATTTAAAATACACCTAAAAAAATTATTTCGATAATCTGATTTTCTTTAAAATCTTTTATTTTTTAAATAAAACATTTGCCATTAAAATTCATTAAAAACTAAATGGAGGTTTGATTTTTATTTTATTTAATTTCTTATTTGGTTTAAATTGCCGCCAAAAGTCATTATTGCTCACAGCTGTATTTTAAATTTAACTTCATAAACTAAAGGGGAAGTACTTGCCCACAAGAATCAAAATTCTAGACTTTATTAGAACCAACTGTTAAAAGATTTAAGACATGCAAACACCAAAGTAAAATACAACATTAATCAGTTATTAGAAGTGTTTTTACGACTGATTTTGAACATTTTAGAATCACTCACAAACGTTTCATTTCACTAATAAAATTATCATCTCAAATAACAAAATAAGGGTTAGAAGATTCATCCTTCTTTTCGGAAAAGTTCCACGAAAACTGGTACAAAAGCTTCGATCTTCAATTTCATCCTCTAATCTACAATTTCCCAATTCAAATCAATTCTAATCAGCCTCACCCACAAAATCTAAATTTACATTCCTTTTTTTTTTCTTTTTTCTTTTTTTGCTATTAATCCATCTTCTTCTGCTAAAAATCGAAGAACAATAGTTAGAAACTGAATCCTATACAGAATTTAATCTTTTTTTTTTTTTTTTCCTTTCTTTGTCAACTTGAGAACAATTGAATTTCTGTTAAAGGAATAAAAATGAACTTGTCTTTGTCCCCCTTCGTTTGCAAGGAGTTAACGCTCTGGTTTCAACCGCCCTGCCATTGCCAAATACATTATGGATTAGATCAAGCATCTCTATCTTTGGAACATTATAATGCTAAGTCAGTAGATTACGAAGAATACCATTTGGTCCCAAATTGTCAATGGTTGAACCCGAGTCGAATCCCATTTGAAGAAGACTTTGAAGATCGCTTTCTAACATGCTCTGTTCGTAAAACACTTTTTTGATTAATGTTGATGAACACATAACAAAACAATTGCATCGTCATTCAGGTTAACTACCTACCTGAGTCAAAGGAGGGAACTGTGTCGATGTGGTTGCCATATTCGACATCGTCCCTTGAAACTGAAACATCCGGTGAGGAGGGACTGGGGAAACGGCGCTCAACCCGGGATCAAATCCAAGAACATTTCCATTGCTGCCTCGTACGTTGAAAATCTACACGACATAGCAAATTCAAGTGATTCACAGACTTAGATTTTAACACAATCTAAGCAACCAAGACGACTGTAAACTTACATCTTTGGATAAAATCCTTTCGATATCAACGTTCACATCCGGGTTGACAGTAGCTAGTTTCATTGACAAAAACTGCAAAATAGTATTGTTAAGAAATCGATAAATAAGGATGGATATAAAATATGCACACAAATTTACATGGTTCAAAAAACAATGTGTTAACATCTAATTCAGATTAGAGAATTAGAAACGCCTCTAGAGTTAAAAGAATTTATATAGAAAGACCTCTATGCTTGATCATATGAGACGTCATATATTAGATTTAAGTCATTCCAACAAGTACAAGTACAATCACACGAGTTCATTTGAGATCATACCTTCGTATTTTGATTCTAATTCCCATTATCTAACAATATTACAACAAATGAAAATACTAGGAAAAATATTCCATATCTCATTGCAACAAAACACTTCAGAATCACAATGTCAATAATTATAGAGAATTTGTAATGGTTAGCATTTTAGGAATATTAATTATAATTATATTGTATGCGTGTCACTCACATTTTATATTTTGCAAATATGGCAACTTTTAATAATCCTATTTTCAATTTTTTTATTATTCCCAAATTGCCCATAATTTAACCCTGATCTTCTTCCTTCTTTCCTCCTCTAGCCGTTGAGTCCATCTTACGCTAGCCTCCTCAGGCGACGATGGCACGACGCAAACACATAGCCATTGTGCGACCTCAAACCACCTCGGACCCACAAGCAACGACACCAACCATGAACTTCGACAGTTTGTCCCTGTCTATTTTCAATTTTTGTGGTTTCATTTGTTCTTGATAGGCTTTATGGATTGATCGATTGGATGCTCAAAAGGGAAAAAACTTGTATTTTTGTCCTTTTGAATCGAGTCATTTACCATCTGTGTGAATCCATCCATGGTGCAGTCAACTTGTTGACATAATGTGTGACCCAGAATTTGGCAAAATCCCAAAAATCATTTCAGCATACGCGGTGAAAATTGAAATGATTATGAAGTTAGGGAGAGGAGGCTGGAGGCTGGAGCGATTAGAAAGGTCATGGCGTTGTAGATCAAATCGGCTTGGAGGAATACAATTTTGTTGAAGAAATCGGTGGGTTTTTGGATTTGGATTTGGCATATTGGGTTCTTTCCAGTTCATTGTTGGAATCCATGGTGGAGGGGGAGTCGAAGAAACAGAGTGGATAATTTTAAAGAGATGAAATTGGAATATATCAGCAGTAATTATACAAAGGGTATTTAATCAATCAAGTGTATCAGTAAAATAAAGCGTATCAACAATACCTCAAGTGTATCACACATATCATGTGTATCATGTATATCGATGCATATTAAATCGGTATCGATAAAGCATAACAAGTTTATTAGCAGTGCATTAAGTGTATCAACAATACATCAAGTGTATCACTGGAGCATAACAAGTATATCAGCAGTACATCAAGTATATCAAACTGATCAAGTGTATCAAACTAATCAAGTGTTAGTGAAACACAATGTAGGGCATATATGTAATTTAACACTCTCAAATACGGGCTACGCTTGGGTTTTGACATTTTTCCAAAACCAAAAGTTTGTATGTTATGGACCTAATTTATTAAACATGTTACGATAAATGTGCAAGAAGCTCTAAAAATTATGCGAGTGTTTTAAATACAACGACAAGTTATGTTATCTTACACCAAACAATAAACATATAAAAATTTTACATACTTGAGTGTACCGAACATCAATCAATAAATACTTGAAGTTTTCTTTTATAAGTATAATATTCCAAGTGTATCAAAAGTATATTAGATCTAAGATATGAGTGTGTTAGACATCAATTAGTAAATACTTGAAGTAACATTTCAAGTGCATTAACAATATATGAAAATATCAACAATTATATATAACTATAATCAACCTTTCAAGTGCATCAACCATATCTTACAACAACTTACAACAATCAACATTCAATCAATAAATTATTTTCAAGGATATTAGGTGTATCAAGTGTATATCAATAGCATGTCAAGTGAATGAAGGAGTATTGAGGGTATCAAGTACGAAGTGAGAACTTTGGACTTAATTATTATAACTTGTTTCGACTTTTTTTTCGCAAGTGTCCCATAATTATAATTATCAGAACATCCGCTGTTCAATCCATCCAAAGTTTTGTAAATGTTAAACACATACCTCAACCTGTTGCTGCAGTGATTGAACATAGTTGATAATCTCATCAAGCATGACAGCCTTTCCAGTAATCTAAAGACCAAAATCAGATCCGAATTCGAGTAAGAATCAAACATCCACAGGCAAAACAGGAACTCGCAAAAATCGATTCAATCAATTACCTTATTACATCCAGGAACAAGTTCTTGAAGCAATCTCATCCTTTCACTTATCTTCTCCCTTCTCACCTATTGATCAAAGTGTTTGTTTCACACATCTAACATAACCAAACAAGAAATTTCTCACTTCAAAACCAGAAATTTACCCTCTCAGCAAGGCTATGGCTATTTGTGGCTTGCCCTCTTCTAGCTCTCACATGAATGTAATTTTCCTTAGGAGCTTCAGCACTATTATTAGATTTCTCTTTAGTTTGTTTTCCAGTTGATTTTCCACGTGAATTCCCACCTAAATTTTGCTCCATTTCTGCATTTTTCTCTTCTTGTGTACTGGAACTATCCCCAGAAACATCCTTCTTCAATTTCATATCAGATTTCTTTCATAAAGGAAAAAGTAAAGTAAAGTAAATGATTTGCATAATCAAAATGATGAAAAACTAAAGAGAGAGGGATTAAAGATTCATCAATGTCATACCTTATTTGAGCTAAATGGGAAAGTTGAATCAAGGCCTCGTTTTCTGATTTTACCATTTGGTGATCCTACAGATAATGGTAAATTTTCTTCACCAGTTAATGGTAGATTTTCTTGTGATGATTGTGTAGTGTTTGTAGTTCCTCCATTTCTGTAATTTGAAGAACATACACCAAGAATCTGCCCAGCAACACCAAAAGAACCAAACATTTCTGAAAAATTCCCGCTCCCAAAACATGGCAACTTCGTACCCATTTCCAAATCTGTCGGATATTGAACACCTTGTTGTGTTGTCCCACTCCCTCCATGATTCTCCAAAACAACAGGAAATGAATTAGAAAATTCGCCATGAGAGGACACCATTGAAGAAGCTGCTCCATAATTCTCACTTTGACCTAATGAAACCAGTGGATCCCAACCAGACCCAAAGAAAGAACCCATCGCCATTGTAGATGGACAATTCATCAACCCATCATTCGAATTCCTAAAACCCATTTCATCATTTTCGAGATCACCCATTTTTGTTTTTCCTCCCCCCCTTTGAAATTCAAGAGCCAATCAAACAAACCAGTCTACAACAGTTGGTTTACAGTTACTTCCAATGAGAGGAAAATAAAAAACTTTAAAAAAATTAAAAAAGGAAAGGCGGTTTTGACCAGAGTTGAGCGAGTGATATCTTGCGAGACTAAACAAAGAACAAAATATAAACTTTGCAGCTTTATAAGACGTTAAAGTAAAAGCAGCTTCTCAAATGCAGCATCCCTATGAATAAGAAAGCTAAAGAGGGGGAAAAAAAATGGAATGTTTAAGAAGAAGAGCCACTTGAAGGTGAAGAAGAAGCTTGCTGTGTTCTACTCTGTTTCACTCAGTTTCACTCTGTTCAAATTCAAAAAGGAAAGAAAAAGAAAAAACACAATATTTGAAGGGGAAGACAAGAAAGTGAAACTTTCAGAGTATAAAGTAGAGACAACAAACAATGACATTAGCTATGAAACAGCTCATCAATGCAGTAAAAGGAAAGGAGATTCCCTTTTCACTTTTGGGTAAGGAAGAAAAACATTTTCCCAAGTTCTACATCCAATCAAATACCAAAATATGATTGATTTGAGAGAAGGCTCTGTTTTTTTCCCTTCCTTAGAGCAGAATTAAAAGAAATGTGAAAAGGGGGGGGGGGGGGTTCTGCAAATTTTCAGGAAATGAAATAGTAACAGTAACCAATGGAGGAGATCCAGGTGATGAAGGAGATGAAAAAGAAAGGTTAAATTGCAGAAAGGGTTTTTGTAGATATTCAAGAAAAGACAGAAAAATTGAAGTTGAAATGAAAATTTTGGGGAAGGGTAACAATAAATTTAGAGTTTTGAATGTGAATGAGCAATGAAAAAAACAGAAATTCAGCAATTGGGTTTGTAGCATAAAAGGCAAAGTTTTTATAGATCAAAGACAAAGAGAGGTGAGAGAGAAAACTCAGACATTGCTCACCTGTCTACCCTTAACAAGTGACATGTAATGTATGATATTAAAAGACAGACAAAGACTAACTAATGCCAACTGCTCTTGATGCTAAATTATTGCATAAAACCTAAAATTTAAAAATGAAAAATTATATATCTTCATCTACTTTAATATTGGGAAATTTCTCTCACTTCTGCAACTTTGAATTAAATTACTCTGTTTTTCTTTTTATTTTCTCTTTCATACTAATCATAAGAGAAGTGAAGTAGTAGTGGAGAAGGGGGGGAGGGAGATGTTCTTCACTTGAAGCCCAAGCTTGCTTCTTTGCTTTGCTTCTTCCTTTCATATACTTTCTCTTATTTAACTGACACATTTGCCTCCATTTCTAAAAGACACCTTCTTTGCTGTTACACACTTATTTTTATTTCTATTTTTCTTCTTTCGCCAACTAACCCTTCTCCCTTTTCTTCACACTAAATCATTATCATTTCTACCTAACCTCATTTTCCAACTTTTATGTCCTATTTCTTTTACCTGCACTCCTTTTAACTACTTCTAATCTCATTTTAACTTTACGTTTCTGTGATTAAAATTGCGTATCATCTGACGATCAAACACTCAAGATTGAATGTCTAATAACGTAAACGTTGAGATGTTGAAAATGGGTATTCGGTACAATAAAATGAAATTGCGATACGTAATGGTAATGGTAATGGTTTAGGAAGAGATTAAAGCTGGGAAAGGGGAAGTTTTAAAAAAGGAAAGGAGAGTATTAGTTTAATGAAAGAAAGAGAAAGAGAAAGAGAAACAGCTGTAATATGTAAGGTTGGGTTTGTGTTATATTCTTTTATTTGATTTAGAGGTGCTTTGGGGTTAGCAACATATGGAATATTGGAATCTAATCATCAAAATTTACTTGCTTGTCCTGCTCTACCATTTCCAGCTATTGTTCCTGTCTCCATCTTCAAACCACACCCAATCACAAGCCAGCTAGCCACTTCAGTCAAACCCTCCTATCCCTTTTGGTCAACACCCTCTCCCTTCCTATATCAATTCCCTATATTTCTCCAAAAACATCATATTGCATATTTTATTGCAACTCTGGGTTTAGAGGAACCTACCACCTCTAAACAATAACTCAATTATCGTTGAGTTAAATTTACTTTGACAAAACAAACTTAACTTGACTGATAAGAGTAATAACTATCTAAAATTATAATAATTATCTATTTGCTACAGTAAATATTATTTTGTAGATTTTAGGGTTTAAATACTATTATAACCTAATTATAATAACTTAGGACTATGATAACCAACACGTTGCTCCAAACCTCTAAAAAAATGTTTAGGATAAGAAGTGAGTTATTACGGTTCTATGTTGTTATAGTTTAGTTATAATAGTTTGTGTTTGGAGTGCAAATTAATTTAGTTTGGGTTATAATAATATGTATTTGTGGTGTAGATTATTTTAGTTTGAGAAACAAAAATAAACATTGTGGCAAATAATAATAAAAAAAATATAAATGTCAAATAGTAAAAACTTTGTAAATAGTAAATATTATAGCAAATTGTTTACTGTGAAGATTTTTAAATGATATCTACTGTAACTATAAATGATTATTATAGTATTGCATAACACTCGTCCCAAACAGCCTCTAAGAGACTAATGATTTGTAAAAATATACAAATTTAAAAGCACAATAACTCAAATTAAGAAAAAAAAAACTAGGTATTTGGTCCCACAACTCGAAAGTTGGTGGAGTAGGGTACAATGATCTTTACATGTTTGAGACTTCAAATATAACACTAATGTTTACAGATGTTTAATAACTAAAGTCTATCTAAAGGATTATTAATTACAACGTTTTTTAATTACAACGTTTACTATTTTTTACACAGACTAAATTATTCGACGATCTATAATAACCAACCCAACTTTTCAAATATGTCTATTATTTTAATCAAAACTTTATTATAAGAAGAAATAAAACATGAATTATCTCGATTAATGTGAGGGCCCAATAAAGTACGAGTGGTTAGTCAATAGTATTATAAAGAAGATGCATGATTGTGATGGTACATCAAACTTATCACTGTGCTTTCTCACTCCAAATCATTCCCCTTTCTCTATGTAGGCCCCTTTCTCTTTTCATTCCTCCATTTTTTTTAATTATTTTTCTTTTTTCAATTTTAATTTCTTTAGATTTAAATCTCAAAAAAAAAAAAAAATATCAATTCAATGATTACTCTCACATTCGCCTACACCCCCCCCCCCCCCCCATCCAAATATTTTAAATTGAAATTTTTAATACATCCCACAAACTTAGCTTAATTTTTTTTATATTTTAATAATTGTTAAGAGTTGAATTTGCTATTACTATTACATTATAGGTTCGTTTACTAAATTTTAGTATTTAATTTTTTATAATTACAACTTTCTAATTTCTGTCCACATATTCTTAATAAGTATTTAAATTTAGTTCCAATTTGTACCGATTAAATAAATATTTTTTATGTAATAAAATAAAATATATAAATATGTTTTCAAAATTTACGGTACAAATGTTATAGATACTTAAAAATCAAAAATAAATTAGGAATACTAAATTTAAGATTTATTAAAAAGTAAAACTAGAATGGAAAGTTGAGCTGTACATAAACTAAAATTAAACAAATTTTATTATATATAAATATGTAATTTAGAATAATCAAATATACGCTCGTATAGAATTACCTCATAAGTTTGTGACATTTTACTTAGGAACAATTACAAATACAGCATTTAAATTCAAAGTATTAACGTATAAAGAAAAAAATATTTGTCATAATCTATTATTATCACTTATAGATCAGATCGTATTGAAAATATTGGTCTATCATCGATATGATTGATAGATTATGTTACATTTGCAATTTTCTAACAATATTGTTATATACTTGATAATTATTTCTAAAATTGTTACCAATTATCTGAGCAGTAAATAATTAATTGTTATTATAGTGAATAAATATTATAAGGTGTGATATTAAGAGTTGAGCAATCTCACGCGTGCGATTTGTGTGGTCCTCTATCGCTATCAATGATGGGGTTGGTTTATTAAACAAGAATCTCGATGGATTTTCCCCCAACATTTTTTTTTTTTTTTTTTTTGGACCTCTAAAAGCTTTGATGTCCACTTATGTTATATTAATCTATCATATTTTATGTTATTTCATTACAACATAAAATTGTTTATTCAAATCTGTACCCAATTTTTGTGTTTATGATTTGTGTATGAGTATATATATATAAGAAATAGGAATTTTATTTAAATCGACACAAGTTCAATGGAGATATACACATCACGATGGAGTTAATTTAATATCCACGTCGGTTAATTCGAAAACCATTCTCTATCGATTTGACCAGCCAATACATTTCTTTCATGATTACAATGAATAAACTAGATCGGTTCGAATTTTTCTGCTTCTCTCTTATGTCTTCAATCCAACATTTTGCAGTACTTAATCTATCTTCATCGTTTTTAGTCAGGTTTATGGCCTGTGTACAGTTTTGGACTTAGTCATGTTCGAATTTAGTAAAATCTTTGACTTTGAAAAAAAAAAAGAAAAAAAAAAACCAATTCCTCATCTCTCTAGCTACCATGCATGAGGTTGATGTAACCTCTTCGTCAAAGGAGCATGCACCCTAACCCATGATTATCTAAGCTAGTCTATTTTTTGTGAGAATCGATAGAAAATATAGGTCAATTATTGAAAAACTATATTATTTTCATCCATTTTGAATGTAACACTTTATCCCGATGGAACTTATTTACTTTTGCAGTCACTTCATTCTTCTAAATTATAAATTTTATCATTGAAACAAGTATAGTATGGACGAGTTAGTTAAAACAAAAACAATGAGTTTAACTCACAAAACTAATGTTTTTATCCTCACCCACAATTCATACTTTTTTTTCCTTGCTTTTTTAAAAACGAAAACAAGACTAAAGCACGAGATTATGTTATGAACTAAAATGGTTACCCAACAAGACTTTTAAAATTAAAAAGACTAATACTAGGATCAATAATTTAGAATTTTAATGCACATAAGATGGAGAGAAAAAAATCGATCATGAACGAGATAATTTAGTGAATGATAAATAAAATCTAGAACGTAAAAATCGAGGTTAATGAATAGAAATAATTGAAGGCGTTTGGGGTAAATCTTAGCCATTTTTCTAATGTTATTTAATTGAGGTATAAATAATATTAAATTAATTAGGGAGTGGGAGTTTCTTTAAAAACATGTTACTTTACAAAGCTAATCTTAGCCCATGCTTGATGCTTCATCCCATCACACTTTTTAAATAAATGCTTTTCTCTTTTCTTTTTCTTTACAAAAAAGCAACCACATTTATCTCTCTTTTCTCTCTTATAAGTAAATTAATTTTAAAAAATAAAAAAATAAAAAAGATGCCCATCAAAACTTAATTACTCATACTTACGTGCATTAAACAAATATAATTATGGTTAATTAAATTAATTTTGGTTTAGTTGTACTTAATTCGTTCATGACTGGACAAGTTTAATATATATATATATATATTAGCCAATCAAAATGGCTCTTGCATGCACACCAAAGTACTCTTACAATCATTCATCCATGGCTCTTCCTTTTCTCTTAGGTTTAATATAAAAACAATTTAATCCCTAATTATGATTTATTTTGAGGTAAATTACAAAATTAATATATGAGTTTTGAGGTGCGTCTAATAAAATTTTAATGATTTTAAAATTTTTAAAAATTGATTGATCTAAATTTTATGCCTATCTTGTGTCTAGTAAATTTATGTTTTTTTTTTTAAATAATTAGAAACTAAAACTTTAGTTTAAAATATAAAACAATTAAAATTTTCAAAGTTTATAAATTAAGGTTGGGTTCAAAATTAGGGTTTGGTTCAAATATAGTACAATAAACCAAAATATTTACAAATATGACAAAATATTGATAGAAATTGATAGACTGCAGTAATCTAACTACTAATAGACTGTGGACTTTTACTGTATTTATAAATATTTTCATCAATTTTGTCATTTAAAACAATTTTCTTAAACATTACCTTCTGTCTCTAAACTTTCATAAAAGTAACAATTTATTTCTTGAAGTTTAGGTTGTAATGATTTAGTTCACGTACTCTGTTATCTAGCAATTTAGTCTTTGTACTTTAAAATTGTAACGATTTAGTATTAAGATTTAATGAGATTTATTGCACAAATAAAACTATAAACTAATTAGATACTCATTATTTTTATAAAATACAAAGTCTACATAAAAATAATAATAAAATCAACGTCTAAATTTGATGATTTTTTATAATAGACTAAATTGTTACAAACTTAAAAGTACAAAAATTAAGTTTGTTACATATTAAAGTTTAAAAATTAAATTGTTTTAAAATTAAGGTTGTGTTTAGAACAAAAACTACGGTAGACTATAATAATCACTTATTGCTACAGTAAATATTATTTAAATGTCACTAATTACCTATTGGAAACACTATCCAAAACTCCAATTTACCATCGTTTTACTATTTTACTTTCACCATTTTTTTTACTACACTATTTATTATTTTTTTTATCAAACACAAATATTTTAGAGTAAAATTAAAATAATATACATTTTTAATATAAATTATTATAATTCAACTATAATATTCTAAAAACATAATTAATAACTCGGAATAAATTATTTTAACCCTAATTTTGCGATTTAAAAGTTGTGAGATGAGGAAGTATGAGTTATAGTTTATGAGATTATATATATTCTCTAGTTGTTTCGTATTATTAGTCTACGCCAATTAGATTTCGTTTCATTAAATCAAAGATCTTGCACGAGTTTCGTGTTCACAACTTCCAAGAAAAAAAAAAAGTCTCTTTTCAATTGATTCCAAAATGAGAGTACGAGACACATACATGGAGGAATTGTTTCAATATTTAAAAAAAAAACATATATAAAAATATAATTTAAAATCCAAATATATTACCAATATCATTTCTTCCATACCTTTCCAAACTATTTTTTACATAAAATACATAAATAAGAATAGACGGATACTCTAATAAACGAGCAAGAAAATCTATTGTTTTTATAAATATCAAATTCTCACCGCGATAGTTACTTGTATAAAATGAATCAAATTATCTCTCGTGTGTATCTAGTTATATGAAAATGAACATCATATCATATCAAGTACATCAAATAAATAAACGAAATCATAATATCATGACCAACTAAGATCAAAAGTGTATGTGTCATATGATATGATGGTGATGTGAAATGGAAGTTATAAACATATTAATGTAACAACAAAAGATATTGAGAAAGCAATATTCATAGGACTCTCCATCAACCCATTAGAGAGATTAATTAAAGAATCAAATTAGACTTAAAATTAAATCAAATTGCAGGCGCACACACACACATATATATATATACACTTCCAATTGGATGTTCCCACATCCACAAGCTAGAGATTATAAATAAGCTAATCCTTTTAATAAGCTATATATATATATATATATATATATATATATATATAAGGGGACAATATCTTTGCTTTGTTTTTAAGAATGTAGGTTTCAAACATTTCAGTTGTGTCTATCACTACTAACAAACCAAACCGTAATGGATAATCATGGCTGTGTTGAAAAGTAATTATTTTAATTCTGTAATTTTGTAATTTCCATATCTCTCTCTTTCTACGGTTGCAATTT
>JBBPDJ010000021.1:1607447-1634932 GCA_037974625.1 Cucumis cinereus
ATATATATTATATTCTCTGCGGATTATTATGAATGATTTCTGGTCATTTATATAAAGATTTTTACTTCTCCCAAAATCCCATTTGCCATCCACAGTATCGTGATTTTGTTTGAGATTTTTATCGTGAATTGTGTTTGCCCACCCCCATCATTTTGTATGGGTGTAAAAAATACTTGCCTCTATACATTACTAAAGTGTTATGGCCAGAATGAAGGCCAACGCTCACAATTCACGAGGTCCAAATGGGCTCGTGCGTCGAAAGATATTGGCGAAGATCTCAAGGCTCTCGTAACCTAGTCGAGGAGCATGCATCTAAACCCTAGACGAGGTAATACAATCTTGCTATATGTCATATATGTGTTTTTTTATAACTAATACAGAGGTAACGTAAAGAAGTCAAACAGTGTCATACTACTAAAAAAAAGTTAAAAATTAGATAACATGTCAAACTAATAAATGTATGTAATATCACTATGCTCCACTCGACACCAATAATACATGATATTGAGTTACTAACGTAAATTTCAGAGTATGTTTGAATCGAATGCTACATAAGTGTTGAGGGTTTTGTTTTAAAGGTACACGTTAGACAAGTCTAGAACACACACTACCTGAATCACAAGTCAAGAGAAACAATATGAATTTCTACAAACTTTTTTTAGGCTGAAAACAATTGCTAAATTAATTTATGTATTGTGTGCATTAATTTGTAAACCAATAATTTGGCAATATTTTCCAAGTTGGTTTATGGGAGTTTTAAAGATGTGAGGTAGTCCTTTGTGATTTTGTAATTACTATTATGATTAATAATGATGAAAAGTTCTTAAAGTTTTCTGATATATTAATTTTGTTTTTATGGGAGGGTTTTACTAGTCAGTTTCATATGTAGTTTTTTTTTTTTTTTAGATTTTATTTTATATTAGTTTATTATTGAGGTCTAAAATTAGGTGAAATATCTTGCTAATGTTATAAGTTGTTATCGCATATAATAGCTCAGCTATATGTGATAACCTTCTATTGTTATTATTATGTATGTTTTTTTTCGATTTTCTCAAATTGATAGTTATTATTGATAGCAACTATCAATTATAGTAACTGATAATTGTTATAAGTTGCTTTCACTGATAGCTTTCAATTTGAGAAACGTATTATCAGTTGCTATCATTTATTTTGTTCTCTTGCTTCTTCTTTGGGTTTTTCTTGTTCTTCCGCTCTCTAATAATTGAAAGGTTTAAATTGATACAGTTGTGAAAGTTTAAGGTTTAAATTGATACAGTTGTGCAAGTTTAAGGTTTAAATTGATACAGTTGTGAAAATTTACGGTTTAAATTGATACACTTGTTTAGAGACTAATGTGATATAAGTTTTAAATTGAAACAACCTTAAAGTCAGGCTTTAAATGGACATTTTTCCTATATTTTACAATGAAAATTACCCAAAATGTTAATTTACATTAGTAGCCCTAAAAAGAGCGGGAAAGCAATCGGCTATATTGACACCAAACAACGAGGCTGATCAACTGGGCCGAAAATCATACTTTAGGCCCACAAAGTTTCTGGGCTTTTTATAGCTAATCTAAAGCCCAGATCCCCTAACCTCACTTCAATAAATAAAAAGTTAATTATAATGTCTAATCTCGTCTATTTTCTCAATTCCAATTCCAATTTTTATTTCTTTTTCTAAATTAAAATTTCTCCAATCGAAAGTTCATTATATTTAAATTTTTATTCTAAAACAAAACAAAAAGTTCCTTACATCTATTAATAATTTACCCCAAAAAAATCAATGAATGGATATTATTTTTTAGGATAATCGTATAAAACAGTAAAAACAGATAAAATATTTACCTTTTATGCAAAATTAAGTATAGTAAATATTTTACTCATTAGTTTTTATTTCTAGAACAACACACATATATATATATATATATTGAGTTTAATAATAATGTAAATGGGAGAAAAATAAATAAAATAATGGTTAATGGAATGGAATTTATTAATTATGAAACCAGTGAAACACCGACTTTGGAGTTTGGGATTTGGCTATCCAAATCCAAGCTGTAAACAACCAAACCAACTCCTTTATTATATGATTAAATCTTAAGGGTTGACTAATTTAACCTAAAAAAGGAGCTTTCAAGAAAAATCTTATACACATTTTCCACTCTAATCCAATCCAATCTAATTTTATTTTATTTTATTTTATTTTAAGATTGAGAAAATGAAGGTATTTTGATGTTGGAGTCTTTTCAAATCTTTTGTTGACACAAAATCTAATCCTTTTCTCTTCTTCTTTGTTGGGTAGTGGTTGTTGAGATGTCTATTTATTTATATATATGGTTCATGTGGTGGGTTTGGAAACTTTCTTTTTAATATCATTTATTGTAATATTACAAATTATTTTAAGTACAAATTAAGAGTGAAATGTTTGAACTCGAGATTTTTGGTTCTCGGGTACATACGAATGCGCGGATTGAACTAAACTAAAGAAAATGTGAAGATTAAAATAAAAGAAAGGGAGAGGTTTGATAATTGTCAAAAGGAAAATAGGGAAAGAAAATCTATAGGCATGAGTTATGTAGCAAAAGAAAAAAGAAAAAGTTAAAAAAAGTGAAGAGTTATCTTTAATATTTATTCGTTATCAGACTAATCATCTTGTTTTTAATTAGTATATGTGATAGAATAAGATAGATAGACTTTGATATTTTGTAAATATTTTTGTTTATTTTATTATATTTGAAAATAGCTCAATTTTATAACAAATTGACATGTCGGTTCTTTATAATATGCGGCTTATTTTTCATGTTTTGTTGATTTTTTTAATAATATAATTAAAATGTTGTTTTAATTATTTTTTATGTTTTATTTTTGTTAGTCGATGTCAAATGTTTTAACCAATTAAATTATGTTTAACAAACTATTTAAAAAAACCAAAATAAGTATATTCCATCGTAATTCACAATATGCATTAAGAAGACGTCTGAAATAAGAATTGAAGTTATTTTATCATGAGACTCAATAAACGTGGAACTCAATGGGTCAAACAACTGCCCTCCATCCACACAAAAGTGAACCTGTTTTCTTTTCCTTTAACTTCTAATTTCAAACATACTAAAAGATAAACGTTAGTTTAAAAAACAATGGAGATGGCAGTTGGTGACTGGTGCAGAAATAGCAGTTACACACGTGGGAATCCCACCAATGAGACACATTTTGAAATTAATTTCAAGTGTTTACACAAAGAAAGTAAAATAGTGATGACCCCAATCCTCCAATAATCCAACAAATTATGGCAAAAGTGGGATTTCAAAAACTCAACAAATCCCCCCCTTCCATTTTTGCTTTTTAACAGCACACACAACACACAATATTATGCAAACCAGTTGTCTTTTTCTTTTCTTTGCTGTTAATTCCCATAATAAGCCAAAGTTTTGTTCCTTTGATGAGACTTTTGTTTCAAAATCTTTGGTTGGATAAAGAAAAGTGAAAGTGGTGACTTTGTGTGGCCTTTAAACAAAGTCTCAGGTTAAAGAAAGAAAAACACCACCATCAAAGCAGGAATGGCTATGATGACGGGTCTGCAGATTGAGAGACACATAAAAGAAAGAAGAAGAAAAGATATGTGAGAATAAAAATATGGTCTTTTTTGGTCAAAGCCATGGCCTGTTTGCATTATTAGCAATGGCTCTTAGCTGGATTGGTACTTCCCATAAAACAAAAAAGATCAGTAAAGATGAGAAAGCACATTCAATTATTATTTTCCATTGCTTGATTGAAAACTTCTTCCCGCCATACTCAGTCCTTTCATAACTGTGCAAAATCTTCCAATGGTGTTTGGGACAAAGAGTGGAGTTGTGAATTCTTTGAGTCTGGAGACTTGTGAACTCTTAGAGTAGAGTTTATAATTTCCCACTTCCTGACTTTCAACTTTCTACTTTCGAACTACTTGGTCCAAACACCCTCTAAGAATTTTGAGCCAAAAGATTCGAGAAAAATAAGGTTGGATTGGATTGGATTTGGATTAGAATTCATTACATGTTTCTAACATTGAAGAAAGACAGAAGCTGTCTCATGCATCATTCCAAACAGGCAAAGAAATAGGAGCAAGCCTCATTTGGGGTGATGGAACCCAATTACTTTCATTGCTTCCAAATGGGGATTTTGCAAATAACACTGAGGATGAGGCATTTGACTTATCAGGACTTGTTTCCCTTGAGCTGCTCAAGCTGCTCACCACAGAGGAAGCATTGGAGAAGTGAGCTTTGTACTTTCTTGGATCATTCACAACTTCCTGATTACAGCTTTCGGTTTCGACCACTCCGATTACATGATTCATGTATCCGCTTGAGGTCATGGCCTTTTGATCTATGGATTCGACGGATGCACTTGGATCCAGTAGCAGGTTGTCGTGGAATACCACCCTCCAATCTAAGTTGTTGGATATTGCCGAGGGGTTGTCGGTCTGTGTGATGTTCTGTTTTGGTTCTTTATGTTCGATGGTGCTGGATGGTTTGTGTTCTTTTTTTCGTCTCGCAAACTCTCCCGAAAGGAGGCTACTGCTTGCAATGATCCTTTCTACATTGTACCTTGATGTTTCGAAATTAGTAACGGCATTTGCACCACGGAACTTGATAGCTGCTATGTCATAGGCCTCTGCAGCTTCCTCCTGTGTGCCTGGACATCATTGTAATGAAAATGAGCTAACTAAGATAAACAAAGCTGCTAAAGAAATCGAATTGGTCGAGTGTTCAAAACTTATAGCTAGGAAAGAAGACAGCTAAAGATAACAAAAAAAGCCAAACAATATGAATCAACAGTACTTCAAGACATATAATATGAGAAGTGTTAATATATCAGAAATTAGAATTAACAGCTTGAAACTTAATACCAATAGCAACATACCAAATGTGCCAAGATAGAGGTCTTTATTCCCCGCGACTCTCCCAATCCGAGCTTGCCATCTCCCATGCTGATGGTGTCTGAAAAAAAAGTGAAAATATTGATTTAATAAAAAAAAGTGACAGTCTTTAGCAGAAAAAAAGGTTGTGTAGAGCATTTATTGAATCTTATAATTTATAAACACACACCTAGTTACACCTCTGTATATAGAAGCTCCCCTGGAGAATCCACTGCTTTTCCTGCAAATCCAAAAACAAGAAAATGATACTATCTACAAAGATGAGAGCGGAAAACGGCAACAAACAGAAACAATAATGTTGAACTTCCGAGTACCTTCTCAGGTGTGCGACATATTCTTGGCGGTTCATGTTCTTCATTTCTTCAATTTCAAGTTGATAGTTCTTTAACTGTAAAAAGACTATCATCATAAAGATTGAGCAAACCGACACTGGTTGATAACGCTATAATCATATCATACCGGGAAGTTTAAATGTGTGGAGGGTCCCCAGTACTTGAGAGCTGCAAGATCATAAGCTCTTGCAGCTTTCTCCTCCATATCATATCCACCTGAAATTCAAATTAACTATCAATAAACTTCATGTGACTGACTTCCTACCGCAAAGTTCTTTGAACAAGGCTTACCGAGATAAACTGATGTCCACACAGTTGAAGTTGAACATGACAAGAAACAATGAAATGGTTTGAAGTCAGAACATTGATTTGAAGAAGAGACAAAAAACATTGTCTAAAATTGTCTAACCTTGTCTTCCTTTCCTGGTTTGACCTTCCTTCTTACAACTATTATCCCACAAATGAGCCTCATATCTACCAGTCCATCTATGCCTGATAAGAAAGAACTACCAAAACATTACTAACATAGAAAAAGAAAAGCACAAACTTTAATTGATTTATGTTAAAACAAACATAACATATTAGAAATTTTAGAACAACCTAGTAACACCTCTGTACTGTGAAGTTCTTTGTCCGAACGTGTCGATCGACTTCCGATGGACTGGCTGCTTCTGATTGGCCAGAGCCCTTTTCTTTGTTTCCATGGTGGACGGTCCAGGTTGAGAAATTTGACTTGGAGTAGTAACACAACTAGACTGAGAACCAGGACTCATGGACAAGCTAAGTGGCTGCAAGTCTTGGCAATTCATCCCTCCAAAGCAACACCCATTGATCCGCTGCTCCATATCTTGTCTTATTTCAGAACAATAGCTTGCAACATGAGACTCCTTGTTGGGATCCTCAGCAGGATACTGAAACATTCCAGAATAATATCGCTGAGAATGAAAAAGAATATGTTGTTGTTGCTCTTGTTGCTTAAGAAGATTCAAAGAATGTCGTCTCTCTGAATCAACCTCAGCATTTTGATTGTAATATATGCTGTCTAAGCTTAGAGCTGTGGTTTCTTTTCCATGAGTTTCACCACCAAGAAAATCCTCTAGTTTTGGTGAGATATTTGGCAGTACTCCTAAGCATCAAAAAGAAGGAAAAAAAAACTCTTTTTAGAACAGCTTCATCACAATAATGCTCAAGACAGAAGTAGAAAGAAACAAAACCTTGAGGTTGTAATGTGTTGATTGATTCCATGATACAAAGAGACCCATCAGACTTGAGTGGCATTACAGAAAGAAAATCTCCATTGTAGTGGTGAGAGGCTAAGAAGCTATTTGACATGGTGTTAGAATTAGAGATAGCTACTGCTGAAGTTACCTGGCTTTGGTGATGGTAGTGAGAATGTTGCTGAGGCTCAGAACTAGCTTCCATGACCATTTCTCTCACTCACTCTAGTTGTCTACTTATGTAAAAAGTTTCTTGTGTTTTTGCAACAAGTTGATAATGAAGCAAAGCAACTCAATCATTGGAGATAAAATAACGTCATGATTTCAATTTTTCCCTCTCTTTTAATAAAACTAAGTTTTTGAATAGTTTATTGTAAGCAAGAAAAGGGGAGGGGATATTTCTAAATGACATGAACAATGCATATACTCTCACAATCTCTGCCATATGAAACAAACAAAAAGAATGAAAATTTCTTCAAAAAACTAAGGGAGAAAATACCCCCTACACATAGGGATCTGTGTATAAAAGAAACAATACATGTTATGTCACATTGGACTATGATTAAATTACTCTTTCAAGTCTCCGACTACAGAACCCACAAATCAAAAAGTTCCAGAAAGAATTAACAAATTAGAAATCAAATGGGTCTTCTCTTTTCTAATTACTGTTATAACAAGCACCCAATTTCCCATTAATGCTGAAGAGAAACGAGACATTATTGGGCAGTTTCAATGAGTTTTCACCAATTACAGAAGGTTCCCAAATCTAGAAGGAGTTTATGAAGGGCAGATAGCGAGGCAAGCGGGGGTCAGGTAACTAAAATGGGAAGAATCTCTTTATTGTAGCCATTATTTTGGTTTGGAGTTTCATTGTATTTTATTTTATTTTAATTATTTTGTTGCTTTAATCAAAGGGTCAGTGCAGAGAGTAGGTCTGATGGATTTGACGAGCAGAGAGGTCTGAGATTGATGTCTTTTCGTACAGTACCATTGTGAGCAGAGTGCTGTGTTGTGTTGTGTTGCGTTCTTCTCATTAAAGTTCAAGGGGATCAAATCTATGTTTTGATCTTTAAAGATGAAACCAGAAAGTGGGTTTTTTTTTTTTTTTTTTGAATTGCAACTTGAAAACCAACAGGGAAAAGTGTAGACAGAAAATCCAATAAGAACAAAGATGTACAGTGTGTTTAAAACACTGTTTTATACGATGGCTATGGGATTTGGACAAAACAAAAGATTGTCCTTTGGTATTTGTGGGGTATGGGATCATTCTGTTCCGCCATTCCTGACTTTCAGCCTTAACGTTGGGAGGCAGGGCAGCTTACTGTGTTGTCTACGCAATACAAACATGTTTACTGTTGGGATGTCTGGTGATCGGTTATTTTGATTGACTATGCTGAAAATATTGACAGCATGAGATATATGATTGGATATGTGTTCACTATCTGTGGTCCGAGTAACTTACAATCCCCAGTTACTTTGTTACTACTGAAGCTACTGAAGCCGAGTACATGACCTTGAAAGAAGCATAGTTGTGAGGGCTTGTTGGTGATCTTGGTTTGAACCATGACCATGCGATTATATATCGTGATAGTTTGAATGTTATATGTTTAGTCAATGAGTTTAGTTCATCACAATAGAACTAAACTCACATCAAGAATTACTTCTTAAGAAGTGAACAGAGAATTAAAGTTGATGGTGCTGATTATCTTGCTAATACGTTCACATAACCGGTTCCATAAGGCAAGTTCCAACATTGTTTGGACTTACTTGATGTTTTGAGTTGTTAATGGTCCCTTCTTGTGAGACACTTTGAGGCATGAGGGAGATGTATGTGTACATCTATCAATGTTGTTTATGTTGCATTTGGTACTTCTAGTACATTTTGGTTCATATGTTATTTGGAAGAAAATTCAAGTTGAGGTATATGATTTGAATTCGAATTCAGTATATGTTACAAACAATCTAGTACTAAACTCTCTAACCTATTGACATCGTATTGTATTCTAAAAAATTTTCTCTAATAAAATTCTAAATATATGTACAAATTATATCTTCATTATATTTTCATACATCACATGAAATCACTTTCGTTGGAAATAAAATGTATGTTCATTTTATTTTAATATTTAAGGTAACTCTTACTTAAATATAATTTTAAAAATAAAAAGTATAACCATATTTGACATAAATTTTCAAAATAAGTTCTATTTAAAATGAGAATCTAATATGTTTGCGTTGCATCATAATACAATTAGTAGACGGTCCATGTAGGCTACATTCAAAAGGGCAGACAAGCCGTGTAGACGGTCTTCTTTAACCTCAAATGATAATAAAGCTGAATCAAAAAGCTGATTATTGAGTAGCCAACAACTGTCTCCATACACGACAAATTAAAACCCTAATACCACAATTTTCTATTAATCTATGACATTATTTAAAGACTACAAAAGTTTGGAATGTAGTATACTGTACAGGGAGAACTCTAGAAAATACCATCAGGAGACTATGCCCAAGTAAACATATGAATTACTGCAAACTTGTTTGTCACTTCCCTGTGTCACCATGTTGTCCTTGTCGTTATCTTATCGGTCATATGTTCATACAATCTAACTAATAATGTTAGAAACAAAAACACAATTCCTAAGCACATTCGATCCTTTTAGCTATTACTCAAATTCTATAATATCATTTGGTAAAGGTGATGGGTATGAATCATTAGAAGGCACCTATTTCAAATTCATAATTACCTAGAAAGCGTTTGGAGGAAGCAATTGGCATTATATTCCTATGTTAAAATTGCTTATTATACTTCCATGTGGTTATAGTTGGGTTATAATAGCTATGAGTTTGAGTTGTACACTACTTTTAGTATGAAAAAAACAATCTAAATTGGTAAAAACTATAGCAAATACTGTAGCAATTTTGAAAGTAGTGTTAGCATATTGTTAGAGCCTTATGACAGTCCTCGCCCCAAATGCTCCCATAATATTTCACATGCACATAACGAAACAATAACTCAAGTGTACCATATCCTAGTGATCATTGCCTTGACCCACGAGAATTCTTCACAAGCAGGGAATAGCAATACACCAACAATATAAACAAATGACTCCTTTATACTATATTACAAATATTAGAATTCTACGAATTTATCATGGAGTCAAGATTATAGAAAATGAGAAAGAAAACTAAAAAACACAGAGTTTTGAAGTAGGAGAGAAACGATAGAAAAGAATGAGAGACATAGATCTAATTCTATCCGTGACAGAATTTACAAATCAAATGTCATTATGTAAGATGCTAAACCAATAACAAATACTTGTGAAGTTTCAATATCTTCAAGATCCCTCAAACTTTGTCTTTGATTTGAAATGGAACTGCATCAGCCGACATATTTCGTTTTCCAATAGTGTACTGTTTTATGTCCCCGTTTGTCCCTGTATATGAGATCCCCTTGCTTGAGTATGTTGGAGGCATTAAAGAATTTCTATGAGGTGGAGGAAACATCCCAACACCAAAGGGATTAGGTCCGTACCATGAGCCGTCCGGAACCATGTTACCAAAACTAGGGGGAAACCAATTCCCATAGAAGTTAGATCCATACATATCAACTGGTGCTCCATAATGTGGAAAAGGTGTAAAACCAGAATAAAGTGGATAACCAGAACCATAATAAGGGTAATGGAAAGGAACATTCCTATTACTATTGGGAAGAGGACTTTTTCCTCCCTGTGTTCTAGGATTGGGAATATGACCACCATTGTAGTTACCCTTTTTTGGGATAGCTCTCTTCACCTCCACACGCCTCCCATTCAGCTCATGAAAGTTACTTTGGAGAACAGAGTCAACAGATTCTACCGATTCAAATGTGATGAATCCAAATCCTCTAGGGCGATTGGTTACACTATCATGCATCACAACTACATCTGTTATCTGGCCAAACTTTTCAAAGTAACCTTTGAACTCATCCTCAGTTAATTCAGCAGACAAGCCACCAACAAAAATCTTTCTTCCCCTACACTGATCATTGTTATTGTCCATCCTAGTATTAACCTTTGTCCTGTTGTTGTCTCCACAGATTTTATCACGGTATAGTTTTTTTCTTTTTTTCACTTTAACCTTCAATTCTGGACGAAAACATTATAAATCAATCATCAAGACATATAAAGATTAAAAGCAACACTTTATCAAATGGGATTTCGATAACAAGCTTCAATCACCAACAAAGAACCAAAACATTAGGTATAAAACCAAAAGAAAACAAAAGGAGTGTAAATCATACAAATAAATTCCATGTAAGGCAATTCATCCAATTTAAAGAATTATACCTAAAACTCTAAATGCAAACAAAACCCTAGAGATGGGATTCAATGAAAACGAAATTGCAGTGGTTCAAACGAAGAGAAGAAATTAAAGGAATAAAGGAAAGTGGTGCTGTGGGAACTTACTTACTTTTTACGGCTTTGACATTACAGAGATCAGGAGATTTTCAGCAAAAACACAAGGTGCCATGTCGAACGGTGGTAACACATAGGTCAAATCATCTGTATTTAACTAGAGCATATGTGCTTCTTTTGGGTTGGGCCAATGAGCCCATTATTGTTGTTGGGCCTAATTTTATTTTTTTCTAATTTAGGCCGAATATTGATTTATAATTTTTTCAATATATACAGATTTAATATAAATAATTTTTGGAGGTCAACTATACAAAAATATATCCATTGCTAAGATGTGTATGTATTTCTATTAAATTAATTTTTGAATGATATTTTATTTTATTGACAATTTTTGTTAAATAATCTCGAATACATATATTTTTGGTCAAATAACTTACTAAGAGCTCGTAAGTTCAATATATATAGTCACCTACTTATGAATTAGTTTTCTATGAGTTTCTTTGATACCCAAATGTTGTAGGGTTAGACTTGTTGTATGTGAGATTAGTCTCTGTGTAAGCTGGACACTCACGAATATAAAAAAAAATTGAATAGAGATACTATGTTCTTAAGTGAATTTATGAAAGGTTGTTTTCAAATAAGACAACATGAACCAGGCAATTTATAATCAATATAGCAAAATATCGCAGTCTATATGATAGAGGTGTTTAGAAAACCCACAAACCCGACGAACCTGGCTTACCCAACCCAATCCGGGTTGAAAATTTTGAAAAAATAAAATTTGGGTCCATTCTCGGGTTGAGGAAAAATAGACCCGGTTTGACCTGGCCTAACCCGATCCATTCCAATTTTTTTTAATATATATATATATAAATAATTAGGTATTGTAGGTTTTCTTCCTCTCATTAATGTCGCGCTCTTCATTTCTCCTCTCATTCACACCACTTCCTTAACGACCTTCCTCTAACATTTGTCGTCTCCCTCATCCCCTACCTCATCTAAGCCCTAATTTTAACACTTTTGAGTTTTGCGAGTGTTTAAATTAGATTTGAGACTTTGATTTTTTTTTAAGCCATAATTGTGTATTTGGTTATTGCTCTTGCTATTTTCCGGATTTATATGAAATTTAGGAACTTTTTAAAGATTCTATGTGTTCTTCCCAACGAACTCTTTCACTCAGTGAAAAAAAAACACAATCCGAGAAACCGACCCAACCCAATCCGAAAATATTGGATGGATCGACGAGATACACTAATATTTGTGTTTAATATTTGTGTTTACGTGTATATACTTGATAGACACAAATAACTTTCTATTTAAGTTTATTGTGGTCTATCAAATAGATTGTGATATTTTATTATATTTGTAAATATTTTCAAAAAATTTGTTATTTAAAATATCTTTTCATTTTTAATGTATTTTTAAAAGTTTAAATACAATAAAAGATGGTAAAGAAGTAAACTTTGATATTGTCATTAATGAATTCACAAATTGAATATAATTTATTTTATTTGACTAATCATGTTATCCAATTAAACATATGTAATTTTGTTTACAATAAAAATCATATATCATCACCCAGAGTTTTGGTATAGGTCCAAGAGATTCTAGCTCTCCTTATCTTTATGCTCTCAATATAATATATATAAAAAAAAATTAAAAAAATCTAATATCAAAAGGTAATTCCCTCTAGACCCACCTAAATTTTTCTTGATAGGAAACGAAAACCTCATGTTACCAAAGGGACCTTAAAATGTTATAATGACCTAATTGCAATTATTTTAAATTTAGTTACATGATTATAATTTCAAATAGAACATAATAAACTAAAATAATTCCTAATGTAGCTAAATATAATTGATATTGAACAAAAATATTTATAAATATATCAAAATTGTTTATAAAATATTTGACCATTTTGTCATTTGAAAAGAATTTCCCTTGAAAAATTAGATAACTTGGCACTGAAATCACATGCTCAAAATACTGGATTCGTTAATTTCGGTTGGTTAGAACAAGTTCATCAACTAGTAATTTTTGTACTTTTGAAAGCCCAATTGGAGCTGCCGATAACCAATATGGATATCTTCTTCTGCAGATAATCAGCATTCAATTTCCCCCAAAATGCCCAAATTTGACATATTTAAACACAAAGAAATCCATCAAATCCAAGGCACACTCGCACTCATTTTAAATCGCCATGGCAAGTTCTCGTCCAATCGAGATTGATTTTGAGTTCCTTCAAACGAAAACGAACGTACCTTTCTCTTGGGAAGCCAAGCCCGGCGTTCCGAAACCGCAATCGCAACCAAGCCCTAGCGCAAACTTGTTCGAGGCCTCGATGATGAAGTTGCCTTCGCCACCGTGCCGATCGGAGAGTGCTAGGCTTTCCGGCGATTATACTGGGGTGATCACCTATTCTCCTCCACGTTGTAGGGCGGAGAGTGCGAGAATGGCTAAGGATTTTGTGTGGCTTGAAGCTTATGCCGACGGCTCTGCATCTTCTTTTGGATTCGGGTGCTGTAAATCGGATGATTCGAAGGAGACGGATCCTTTTGCTGAAGCTTACAAGAAATGTACGAACAGCCGGTCGATGAGCTGCCGGGGGATTGGTGGTGGTTCCGCCACAAACGGTGTTAAACGCCCTAATATTATAAGAAGAGTCCTCTTTTCGCTATCACGTAAGTGCTGCGCTTCATCTCTATTTTTGTCTTAATTGTATATATTATTTTTTTCTTTTTTGAAGCCTACGTGTGTTTGTATTTTGAAAATAAATAAATAATCTAGTTTTCTCTAATTTAAAATATTCATTAATTTTTAATGTATAAATTATTTTTCCAATTGCATTTGTTTTCATTTTTCGAATCATGGTTCGATGTTTTTTAAAACATTTTAAAATGTAGATAGCAAACAAATAAATTCATAAATAAAACTCAAAAGTAGTGTTTTTAAATTTATATTTTGAAAAAAATTGGAAACAAAAGAATAAGTAACCAAAACACAATCTTACAAAAATATATATATATATTAACAACAAAAAAAGTTAAAAATAAAAAATGGTATTTGTAGATCTAAATGTAATATAATTGAATTAAGGTTAGGGTCATTGCAAATGTAGCATTTAAATATAACAATAGATTCAAAATATTTGCAGACATAACAAATTTTAGATTATAATTTTGAAGTCATTGCGTGATAGATCATATTAGTAGTAGTTTATTAAATGGTAATTATAATATGTAGCAATTTTAAGAATAATAATTAAGAATACAACAACATTTAAACAAAATTCAAATATAGCAAGTTCTATCAATGGTAAATTTCTATTGTAATAGACTCTATTGATACACCAATATTTGCAACATGGTCTATCACTGATATATTTCTATAATTGATAGACTTTGACAATAATGATCAAGTATATAACAACATTTTTAAAAAAAAATTGTAAATATAGCAAAATCTATCAATGGTAGACTTCTATCGCTGATAGACTTTATTGATACACCAATATTTACAATATGGTCTTCCGATAATATATTTCTATCATTGATAGACTTTGACAAAATTTGCTATATTTGCAATTTTTAAAAAATGTTGTTATATATGCTAATATTTTGAATATAATTATTATATTTGCAACTATCTCTAACAATATTTTAGTAGGAGTTTACAAGTGATAGACTATATTGTTGGAAGGACTAGATTTATTTTAAATTTTATATAGTCATTGATTTGATCCGTGTGCATTATCTGTTATTTTATCTTTTAGGCATGTTATCTTATTGGGCCAATCTAGAGTATACCCATTAGATGGAATGCTCAAGATTAACTTCGTGATTGTATAATAAAACGGATTATCTTATAATTTTTCTACACGTTACTATATTAACAATTCTTTATAAATATTGTTATATACTTGGTCATCGTCCCTAAAAATGTTATCATAATGTATTATCATTTAAATTTAAGATCTGTACAGTCTATAAAGAAATGGAATTCAAATAAATAATAGAAAACATTGAACTAAAAATAAAGGTTTGTAGTGCACGGCATCTTTATTATTATTATTATTATTATTATTGCAAGATAAATAAATGTTGAAAGTCCTTAGTTCCTCCTAGTTAGTAACGAGGGATATTAAATATATGCAGTTAGTCAAATCACAAACTGCCGTGGCACATTGCCCATTTCTCATTTGTTTGAGTGCCTAAAGTCCCATTCATTATTAGTAAATAAATTAACTAACAAACAAACAAACTTTATCATCCTACCTTTTAGAAGTTACCTTAAAAAATTAGGGAGTTTAAGTGTATGTTTGATTGTACTTTAAAGTGGCTAATGTCGTACAATTATGAAGATATGCGACAATTCACTCTTTCTACGTCGTGGTTTCAAAGCCATACTCTAGACCGCGAGTCATGTTCGTATGCAATTCCAAACAGGGAGAGAAGTGGTAAGTTTTGATGACATAGTCACAGTGATGTGTTTAATTAAACGAACAACATGCTTCCAAAAGTATAACAACTAGTCTAAATAAGACTAAATTTTCGTTGGAGCTATAGAAGTGAATAGGTAGATGAATATTTGATGAAGCTCCATGGTCCATACAATAATGCTATGGAGAAAGACTTTAAGGGTAATTAAAAATATATCAAAACATATTATAAAATATAAATGACATGTTGGATAGTTGATTAGGAGATATGTTTTTGTTTTCATTACATGGAAAATGAATGTAAATCATATTGTATAGTATATGGCTTTGCTTGTTTGTCTCGTCCTTACCAAGTCCACTCTCCACCCTGTCTTTTTGTTACGTCTTTGAATTTGTCAACTTTTTTATTTTTAAATGAAGATTTATAGCTAATATTGAGTTGATTAATCAAGCCAAAACAAAGTGCAACCTATTGGTTGTACGAGATTCTATAAACATATCAAAATGTCTTATCAATTAAATTTTGATTTGCTCGTAGGGTTTTGGTGTTGATTGAAATGGAGGGCTCACATAATTGCAATTTATGGATATGCATAGATGAATAAAAGATTGGCGCCGATTGAAAGTTTAAGAATTTGATGTTTTGACCCTATAAGCTATTATACATTTAAAACCAATCAATACAACCTTGGCCAATGAATTGATTTATAACCACGATAAAAATTAATCAAATTACTAGTTTGACATCCACGATTTGAATATCCCTTAAAAATGATTTAACTTTATTTATATCCTTGTGAATCCAAACATGGTCAGAAGATGGAATACTAATTATTTATCCCCAAATATTAACTAGATATTGGTTACTATTCTAAAATTTTTGTGTAGATTGAGTATAGTCATTTCATTTTGTCATTTTTTAGTTTGACTCTCTCTTCTATCGTTTTCATGCTCTACGATCTTATTTTCGTTTCACCCTTTATTACACATGCATTCCTAACACCATTAATCATGAAGGGGCAGTTGAAGTTTCACCCTCGAGTAATGCTGGCTCACTAGTTATGGGTAAAAAATAAAACTATAATTCAAAGTAGATTATTATTTTTGTAATAATTTGTAGAGTTTAATAAGATCATACCACCATGGGTCAGTTGAAGTTTAGTATTTACTTTTCTACAGAGTCATCACTCCTTCATCTCTCTGTTTTTATTTCTCTGTCCGTAGCGAACCTCTGCCGTTTGGGACAAGAAAAATATATATAAAAAACCAATTGAATACAATAGCCTTCGCCTATAAAACCACTAACCCAAACAAACAAAGCCATCTTTCATTTCAAAACACCCAAAATTAATCCCATCAACATTGAGCAATGGCCTGTAACAACAATACCCAATCAAGAGGCAGAGTGGCTTTCTCATGGGAGAATAAGCCAGGGGTGTGCAAAGCAGCGGTGGCGCCACCGCACCACTTCTGTGACGACGACGACCCGTTGAAGAAGCAGCTGCAGCCGCCGCCATGTACTCCGGCGAGAAAGGGCAACAAGAAGCTGCAGAAAGATGGAAGTGCTGAAGACCCTTTTCTTGCGGCGTATAGAGAGTGCACGAGTGAAGATGATGAGAAGAATTGTAGGTTGAAGAAGAATAAATCTGGGTTTGGAGGGTGGACGACGATGAAGTTTTTTGGCAATTTGTCTTGTAAGCACTTGACGGCGGTTCGAGATGATAGTTTGATTAGTTCCCCTGTTTCTAAACGAACCCTGTAAACATGATTTGCCATGTTTTTTTTAATGTGTGAACTTAGTTTAAACTTTTTTTAATCATCCGATTAAACTTTGGATTAGTATGTGTTATATGCTACCTTATCTTGAATTAAAATAAGGTTTGGAATTTTTGTTTATATACTTTTGTTAGATATATAAATCTAAACGTTTGATGAAAGGTTACGTGAGAGTTTGATTGAAAAAATAAAATACAATTTGCTTTTTACTTAAAATTTATATAGTATCAGCTTAGCCGGTCGTAGGTATCAAACACTCGCTCATCCGCTCACTCGTGAGCGACACATTAATAATGCAGGAGTTAGAACACTTGACCTCGTGCATCTTTATTTTTTGTGCGAACCAATGATACAGATTAAAATTGTTATAAATTTATATGTATAAAGACTAAATTGTTAGACAGTTGAAAGTACGTGTATTCGTTGGCGACTAAATAGTTAAATTAATAAAAATTTATATATTAAAAGTGTTTTTTCTCTCCCTATATATATAAATTTTCTATTTAAAAAATTGTCGATGAATTTAGCATAACCTTTTTGTTTTAATTTTTTTAGGGGATGATTTTGGTTTGGATTTGGTATGAGGTGAACTTTCTCAATTAGTACGAGTTTAGGTTTATTTCAATTACACTTAAAATCAAGCTTTGAGGTTTGATGTTCCTACTTTATATTTTGTTAAATGAAGGAGATAGTAGAAATTGATGTACGCTGTCAAGTTAGACACCGATAAAATTATATTTCTTCCGATCTCACAAACTTATATGGAATGAGTTTTTTCACTCCCTGATTTATCTTCCACAAACTATAATTTAGAATCGAACAAGAAGTTGATTTTTTTTCTAAAAGTAGTCGATTCTTTCTACAAATATTATAACTTCCCCTCCATAGTACAAAAGATGACAAATTATTCACTGAAATTGCTACAATGTGATTGCTTTATAATCATATAGATGATCACCAACATTGATTTTGTTTCTTTTGATTAATAAAAAAAACAAAACAACTACAAAACCAAACATTGAATTTTAGAACTAAAGGGGTGTTTGGAGTAAGTGGTGAAATAAAAAGTTATAAAATTTAGAAAGTTGTGAACTCCTCAGACTCACAATGTAAGAAGCTGATAAAGTATAAATTTGATGTTTTTTAATTATGAGACTCACAAATTTTTTGAACCAAACAAAGAGTATAGTTAACAAAGACAAACTTCTCAACTTCTACTCCAAAACTCTTTAGGCCAAGGATTTTGGAACTAGAAGTAGGGAAGTGGTGGCGATTAGAAGTAGAGATTTGTGAACTCTGCTCCTTGTTTTACTCAAATAGTTGTGGGTCTTACTAATAAAATATATCAATTTTATATCTTATAAACCCCTTCCACTCTCAGGCTCATGAACTCACAACTCCCAAGACCTCACAACTTCTTACTTCCTAGGGGGTGTTTAGGATAATTTGTAAGTTATTATAGTTGAGTTACAATAATTTTATGTTCGATGTGTAGATTATTTTAGTTTGTATTATAATAATATGTGTTTGTAGTGTAAACTATTTTAAATAAATAGCACTGTAGCAAATAATAAAACAAAGTGATGAAGTAAAATAATAAAAACTGTAACAAATATTAAAAAATTATAACAAACGAGAGTTTTGAAATAATATTTTATGTAAATAGCCGAAGACAATTAAATAGTATTTCATATAGAAAAAGATTGTTAATATAATTTTAGATAGTCCGTGCGTTCCACTTCTTACACCAAACACTCCTAAGTTTTTTTCTTTTCGTAGATCATAATTTTATCCTTAAAACACAAATTAGCGGTCAAATACAGCTTGCAAAAGGTTTGACCGACGAACGGTGGCTCCGTCTGTCGGATGGCACTATATAACGATCGGCGAATGTGAATTATGCATAATTACAATTCCAAGGGGTTAATTCCGGAACTTGGTAAATAATTTTTAGCCGCGAAAAACCCCTCTTCCAATCTCTACTCCGTAGTCCGTACTCTCTCTAAATCAGTTTCAATGCTCTTCTCCCCTCTGCCACTTCTTCGCTTAAACCCTAAAATACTCGAATGAACCCACCGTGATCCGACCACTCCGGTTCCTTTCTCGCTATCAGTATTGATTTTGGCGCCACCATTCTCCCCACCGCTACTTCAAACAACAGCCCTAACTGTGAGTAATCTAGTTCTCTCTTTCTTTAGGCGCTTTGGTGATTTGATTCTGCATCGTTTCTTCCTAGTTTCCGTGAAAATCGGGCAAAAGGAATGGGTTTGACAAAAAAACATGTGTAACGAGCAGTTGGGTTCTTTACAAATATTGATATTTGTTTATATTCTTAAAGAGAACCGCGGGTTACCTCAAGGAAGTGAAGTCTAGCTAATTGTATTCTCCGTCACTCCTTTGATAGGAAACTTATGTCGCTTGGGAATGGTCTGTCATTGTTCTTCTGTATCCCTCTTGTCTTGAAATTCCCATCATGCCAATTTTCTGATTATACGGTATCATTGAGATTTCTTGGAGATTGTTAATTTTGAGAGTGAAGGGTGCGGTGATATTCTCACTCCCGCTGCATGCGGTTGATGTATTTCCTCTCACCTAGTTAGGAATATGGAGGTTTAGGATGTATAGGAAACAAGAAGAACGATGGGATAGATGTTCAATCGTTTACACGCTTCATCGTGGTCTAAGTTTGACATAGTCTCAATAACTAACTACGAGGTTATAGGTGTGCCCACCTACCTAGGAATATATTTCCTATGAGTATCTTTGACACCTAAATGTTGTTGGGTCAGACGGGTTGTCCCGTGAGATTAGTCGAGGTACGATAAGTTGGTCGGATACTCACGAATATAAAGGAAAAACTATTTTTCATTTCCGTGCCTAACCATACAGCCTTTTGCGTCATAAGTAACTCATTGAGATCTTCAGTTGTACGAAAATTGGACATAAATATAAGTTCTCTTGCCGGTTGGCTAAGATCTGATTCCATCGTCTAGGAAACTACTCTTGGAAAATTGAGATTAGATAATTTTTTCTTAACTGGACATAGGTTCGGTTCGGATCCTATTATTTATTTCTTTGCTAACATTTCTAAGTTGTTTGCAGTTTGGTTTCCATTTTTTGCTTTTGGTGGACTTCATTTGGGAGTTAGCTAGCTGATCTGTTGGTTTTGTGAACTCTGGTTACTTTTTTATGCTCAAAGCTTGACACTTGGTTATGCTCTGAAATGGAAAATCTGTCTCAGTCCTCAGGTGGACAGGTAACAGAACCCTCTCTTAGTTTTCTCTAGACATCTCTGATTTCAGCTCTTTATATGCATGTGTGAGTGTTTATACGTTGAAGTACCCGTATACATTTTTTTGCTTACACTTGCTGACTTAAGCTCAGACATTTATATTGTTTGTTCAATTATTAAAATAATTTAAAAAATTCCTGGGACTGTTTCCCTTCCTTGTTGGTGTATTAGTGTTTGGCTCTTTTGGTCGTTTCCATGGGCGTTCATACTATAAATTTCTGGTTCACTGATTCTTGCCGGGTTTGTTTTTTTTTTTTTGTTTGTACTGATATTTGGTGAAGTCTATGTTCTATTTTATTTCCATTGAGTTGGTATGAGTCTCTGAGATGTTTCTGCTGCAGTTTCGACCAATTATCCCAGCACAGCCAGGCCAGACATTCATTTCATCATCTGCCCAACAGTTTCAGTTAGCAGGGCAGAATATATCTTCATCAAATGTTGGAGTGCCAGCTGGTCAAGTCCAGCCACATCAATATCCTCAATCAATGCCGCAGTTAGTGTCAAGACCCGGGCATCCTAGCTATGTCACTCCTTCGTCCCAGCCCATTCAAATGCCTTATGTTCAGACAAGGCCGCTTACACCTCAGTCCCAGCAAAATGTGGCTGCACCAAATAATCATATGCATGGCTTGGGTGCTCATGGACTACCTCTTTCTTCACCATATACTGTAATCCTCACTTTCATTATGCGTTATTTACTTGCTTTTTCTGTCAATTCAAGAATACATATATTTATTTATTTATTATTATTATTATTATTATTTTTGTCTAGTATGTTCTCTGTCTACTTTGGACTGGCACCCAATGATGTTGGTTTCATTTCTCAGTTCCAGCCAATGTCACAAATGCATGCGCCTGTTAGTGTTGGTAATAGCCAACCTTGGCTGTCTTCTGCAAGCCAGACTACAAACCTTGTCTCACCAATCGATCAAGCTAATCAGCATTCTTCTGTTTCTGCTGTAAACCCAGTATGTTCTGCTTTCCCTGTTTGCTTTTGTCTGTTTCTATCTTCATTGATTGGAGAGTTGATATAGATATTGTACGAAACATGCAGGAGATGGACTTCAATTTATTGTTTGTTTTCTTTTTATCGTAGTTTGTAATTGCCATTTCTCTTCTTTTAGTATATTGGAAGTGTTGGTTTATTTATCAAGGCCTTGATACATGGTCTTAGGAAAGTATGGATGATGGTAGGGATGTATTTGATAAGTAGGGGAAAGTTTTGACCCCGAGTGAGTATTTGTGGAAAAAACTAGAGATTGTATGGGCGGAGAGGGGAGGGGTGGGGGTGGGATGTGCATTTTGGCCTAATTAATTGGTGCTTAATATGGTTTACAAACAACTTGTGATTTATGGCTTTTGGAGACTCTGTGGAAACTCCTGAAAATTTGACTCCCAAAGCGGCATTGCTTTATGAATAGTATCATACTTCATCGGAGAAATGAGCCCAATAGTAAATTTTAGGCAGTTTCATAGTGTGGTGGAGTGTTGTTTCATTGACTTTTTCATTGCCTATATTATTTATGTTTGAGTTAATTGTAAGAAATTTTAAGTGATGATAGGTTTTTGATAAGATATACTATAGATCTTAGAATCCTCTTTTGTTATTCTTTTTGACAACTTCAGTTGCTTTCCGGTCACTGATTCGAAAGAAGCGCTGAAATTCTTTGTTTTAGCGTCATAAAGCAATTATTTTTGGTCTGTGATACGAGAAAGTAACAGTGTGATTGAGTGCTTTCGCTTAATTACATTATTCTTCTTGGTGTCCCCTTCAAAATCTTCTTGAAATTACATCGGTCTGCAATTAGTTCAAAGTGGTATCTCTTTTATAAGCCTGTAAGGCAGACACGCTTCTCTATGTTACGGCCACATTTGACAAAAGGTAAAGGTCCGTTTTTGTTGAAAGAGGAATAGTACACTATTTTTTCTCTGAGAAATTAAGACAGATTTTTAATTTTAGCTCCTCAATGCTAATAAGATGCTGATCTCTGAAACCGTTTTTTCATGCCATTTGTAACATCAGGCTGCTAATGCTCCCGTCTTCAATCAGCAGTCGTCATCTGATTGGCAAGAGCATGCATCAGCTGATGGAAGAAGGTAATGTTGTATTTATCACAACGCTAATAGCCTTCAGATTTCTTAAAATCCAAGTTCAAATATTTGTCAACTTGATGTTGTGGCTACGCACAGTTAATTTGTTAATAGTTATTCTGCAGGTTTTATGAATAATTTTAACACAGTTTCTAGCACTCCCAAGTTTCTTGATTTTTCTAACTGGAATGATATTTTTTTCTCCAGATATTATTACAACAAAAAAACCAAACAGTCTAGTTGGGAGAAGCCATTGGAACTTATGACCCCACTTGAGGTAAATGTCATTTTTTTAATCATCTGTGATTCGTACATATAATGTTGAAGAAAAGGCTTCTCTAGACAAAATTCATGGTCATAGATATGCTTTTCCAATATTTTCTTATCATTCATGTTCAATATCTTGGGAATAATATCTTGGGATGTATTGTGGAATAATATTCTTCGGGGTCGGGATGTATAAGTCAAAATCATGACTTTTTTTGGATCTTCTGGTAATTCTGGAATCATGTATGATCTTTCTAGTTATGCGTTATATCAGTTATTGGTTTAGCTTTTTTGGGTTTATTTTCTGTATATACATTCTCTATTAAGGTATAACGGTTTTCTTTATCGGATATTTTGTTTAACTATTGTTTTTTATTATTCTCATTTGTACTCTAATATTGGTATCGTATCTTTAAAATTTTCTGTATTTTCATAGTGTTACAACTAGCTTGGATTTCTTTTCCCAAGAAAATATAACTATGCTTCTGATTCAACTAATTGTTACAGAGGGCCGATGCATCAACCGTGTGGAAGGAATTTACTGCTCCAGATGGAAGAAAGTGGGTTCTTTTGTCTTTTGTCACATTCACATATTCAAGTTTTTTAGTGTGTTTCATACTTTGATCCTCATGATTAAGCATGCACTCTAATTGTTTACAATGGTCGGAATAGGTACTATTACAATAAAGTGACGAAGGAATCAAAGTGGACCATGCCAGAAGAATTGAAGGTTGAACCACTTTTATATCTTTCTTCTCATATTTTCTTTCAAGATGATTTCTTGGCTTTCAATCTAACTTTGTAGATTTGCTTGCAGTTGGCTCGTGAGCAGGCTCAGAAAGAAGCCACCCAAGGAACACAAATAGATATGTCTGTTACGGCACTTCAATCTACACCTGCTGGTGGTCTTTCCCACCCTGAAACACCAGCAATTTCTTCTATTAACTCTAGCATTTCTCCAACAGTATCTGGGGTTGCAACGAGTCCAGTTCCTATCACTCCTTTTGTTTCTGTATCCAATTCTCCTTCAGTGATGGTTACTGGATCATCAGCCATTACCGGCACACCCATTGCTTCATCAACCAGTGTGACTGGAACAGTTTCTTCTCAATCTGTTGCTGCTTCTGGAGGTACTGGTCCTCCTGCTGTGGTCCATGCCAATGCTTCGTCAGTGTATGCACTAGTCTTGCTGATATAGTTTCCACATCCACTCTTCCTTGGATAGCAGCTTCAAGTGCGTGTATTATATCAATTTAGTTCTGTTCATTGTTGACTTTGTTTTTTTTTTTTTTTGGTTTTTTGAATAGGACTCCTTTTGAAAGTCTTGCATCTCAAGATGTCAAAAATACTGTTGATGGGACTTCCACCGAAGACATTGAGGTACTTTCTAGGAGATTAAAATCTGGTGCATCTTGCTTGATAAAATGTATTGGTTTATTTTCTTTTCTGAAATTTTATTTTTAAACAATATCTTTCTACTTCTAAATTTGAATAAATAAGCTAGGCTAAGTTGGTTAGTTCATCTACCAACTATTTTCAACTTAAATTTGGCTCATAGTTGTCGACTAGCAAGTATAATATTTTAGAGTCATGATAGGAAGCAAGGAAGGGAATGGCAGTTGCAGGAAAAGTTAATGAGACCGTTCTAGAGGAAAAATCTGCTGATGATGAACCGTTAGTATTTGCCAACAAGCAGGTACTTTCTGAAAAACATGTTCTTTGACACACTGTTAGGTTTAAAAGATTGACTGCCCCAAGGGTATAAATTGTGAATATATTTGCTTGTTCCTTTGTTTTCATTATTAGTGTATTTATTCTCTTATTTAAAATATTTTTTTAACATTAGGAGGCAAAGAATGCATTTAAAGCTCTTCTGGAATCGGTAAATGTTCAGTCTGACTGGACGTGGGAGCAGGTTTGTTTGGTTTAAGACTTTTTTCAAGTTCATGCTATATTTTTCAATTTTCATTCTATTGCATGCTAATTCTATCTGACCAGGCCATGCGAGAAATAATTAATGACAAAAGATATGGTGCCTTGAAAACTCTTGGTGAGCGGAAGCAAGCATTTCATGAGGTATTGATATGATTTTGGACTACAATGAGTTTTATTGAAATGATTGCAATGAAATAGTGCTCTTGTTCACCCTTTTTCCCCAGCAGTTTTTCTTTGCAACAAAGGCAGACCATACTTTGTGATTATTTTGATGAATTTTATGTTTTTAGTATTTGGGACATAGGAAAAAATTGGATGCTGAAGAAAGACGCATAAGACAAAAAAAAGCTCGTGAGGAGTTCACCAAGATGTTGGAAGTAAGTTTGTGCAGACAATTTCTTCTGTCATTTTCTTTCTATTCTTCTTATTTAATATTGTTAGAGATACTGATTTTTTCTTGCATATGCATTTTAATTTCAGGAGTCCAAGGAACTCACATCGTCTACCAGATGGAGGTTGGTTGCTTAGTTATATTTTTTGTTATCATTATTTATCTATCTTACTACTTTGTATAGTCCGATTGACTGTCTAGTTTTTCCTTTCAATTTTTTGTGGGACAGCAAAGCTGTTAGTATGTTTGAGAATGATGAGCGGTTTAAAGCTGTTGAACGTTCTAGAGACCGGGAGGATCTTTTCGAAAGCTACATAGTGGAACTTGAGAGGAAGGTAGGAATCATTTAGTTATTCATGCACGTGCATGCATTAGTACTGTTCAGTGAGAAATTCTCTTATGTAGGCAGGTTTGTGTGTGAGCCTGTGGTAGTGTAGGGAAACTAAAAAATGACTAAGAATTTTGTTTTTCGTAAAATAATTGAAATTGTATTGACTGCATGAAGAACTTACCAAAAATGGCTAATAGCTGAACTGGAAAAACATATTTCTTAGCTTGATAACCTGATACTATGACCTCTTTTACGTAGAAAGTCTATGACATTATCCTCCAGATAATGGAACTTTCATTCACACCAACATTCTCTCTTAAATTCAGGAAAAAGAAAGGGCTGCAGAGGAGCACAAGAAAAATATTGCTGAATATAGGAAGTTTCTTGAGTCATGTGATTACATAAAGGTATTTTCCTCAAGGATTTGGGATGTATAAAATTAGATTTTCCTATTCCTTATTATTGCTTGTTCTCTTGATTGTCTTCTGTGGTTTAGGTTAGCAGCCAGTGGCGAAAAGTACAAGATCGGTTGGAAGATGATGAAAGATGCTCACGTCTTGAGAAACTTGATCGCTTGCTTATTTTCCAGGTATGACTTTCATTTTTATTTGATTTGATTTGCTGGTTGTGTATTCGAACTTAAATTCTATACCATATTTGGTTGGGACAGGACTATATACGTGACTTGGAAAAAGAGGAAGAGGATCAGAAGAAGATACAAAAGGTCTTACTGTACAATTCATTTTATCATTTATGATAGTTGATCTTGTTAAGGACGTAGAATACTGACATTCAAGTTTAACCACTTGAAGGAACGAGTTCGACGAATTGAAAGAAAAAACCGTGATGAGTTCCGCAAACTTATGGAAGAACACATTGCTGCTGGTGTTTTTACAGCTAAAACTTTCTGGCGTGATTACTGTTTGAAGGTACAGAACTTTTTAAAGTGCTGCAGAGCATTGACATTTGGATTAGGAATCTTTCCGCCCCTTCCTGATTTATTTTTTATTTTATTTATATATATATTTATATATACATATATATTTTGCTAGGTTAAGGAATTGCCTCAGTATCAAGCTGTTGCTTCAAATACATCTGGCTCAACACCAAAGGACTTATTTGAGGATGTTCTAGAGGAATTAGAGAATAAGGTCATCATCTTGTATTACTGTGCCTGTTTTTTCTCCTCGCTTCTCCACACTTAATTTCCTTTGCAACGTTCTTCCATGGAATATATTATCCAGTATCTTACGCTTATATACACAAAACAATTAACATACTGCGTGCGTAAATATACCTGGAAATGCACTGTGAATAAAGGTATTTAGCACGTCGTTTGGACTCGTTTGTCCTTGAGTCCTTTCTCTGGTAGAAATTCTTTTAATGATTGAGAATAACATGAGACCACCAACTTTCTAAAGCTAGCATTATTCCTTTTAGGGAGTGTTTGACGCAGGGTTGAGTTGAGTTGAGTTGGTAATTATTACAGAGAGACAGTAGTTGGGGAGTTAACGTGAATAAGAAGGTAATCGGCCCATTTAATTATTGGTGAACCCAATGGTGGGTCGGTTTTTTTTGCCCACCCAACCCAACCAAACTTGGGGCCAAAGGCCTCCTTGGAGGTGTGATTTTTGTTGGAAAACCGCTCTTGACCTTTAAGGGGGAATTTGGTGCAAGAGGTGGAATAGTGAGGGGTAAGGAGTTATGAAATCTAGGGAGTTGTGAACTCATGGGGCCCACAATGTAGGAGTTGATAAGGCATAAAATTGATTTTTTAGTGATGAGATCCACAAACTCCTTGGGCCAAACAAGAAGTGGAGTTCACAACTCCCTACTTCCAAACTCCTTGAACCAAACACACTCTTAACGTCTAGTTTCCTACATTTTAATTTGCAGCAAGTTTAGTATTGAAGAAGTAAGATCTTCGGATCTTTCCATCCATTCAAAACAATGAGTGAAAACTTTGGCATATGCAATTGAAAAATGGTGCTTGCTATGCCTATTAAACAAACTTGGGTACAGTCTAGCAGCAAAATGAACTGATCTAACAACTCAGTGCCAATGAAATAGAAATGTAAGGAACCCCATTATGAATTAGTAT
>JBBPDJ010000021.1:1635032-1670089 GCA_037974625.1 Cucumis cinereus
GGGGGGGGGTTGCAGCAAGTGTCTGTTTCTTGATCTACTGTGTAGTCTATAGTCTAACCGATAGAAACAACGGATAAAGAAGGAGAGAATACAGGGGCATACAAAATAAACTAAGCCTACAAAACCCCCATTAAAGAAAGGGGACCAACTGTTAAATTTAGCTGATGATATGAGTTGTTGCATTTACAAATTTTTTTGCTCGGTGAATTTCCCTCTGATCAGCAGCTTTTTTGTTGTCCCCAAATTTTGAAGGTATATGTTTTAACCTGAAAAGAATATTCCAGACCTCCTGCCTGCATTTTTGTTATCCCCAAAAAATAGTTTCAAAGTGCATTGATGGATTCTCTCATTTTATTTCCGTAATTTTGTCATAACTTTATGTTTTAGTTCAAATGTCTGCCTTGTGTTATTGTTAAATCCTAGTTGCTTTTGACATTTCACTGTCAATCTCACATTTACCACCCTTCTCTCTCCAAACCTCCAGTATCATGAAGAAAAAACACAGATAAAGGATGTGGTGAAGGCAGCAAAGGTAGTGTGATCACAATCTTTATTAACAGTCGCTGCCTCAGAATCCATTTTTAAATATAACGGAATGCTTTCCAGATAACCATCACTTCATCATGGACATTTGATGATTTTAAGGCTGCCATTGAAGAGGGTGGTTCTCTTGCAGTTTCAGATATAAATTTGAAGGTACTACTTAACCCTTCTATCCACTAACTGTACCTCCCTCTCCCTCCGAATATATGGTTTTACTTAAAGATTTATGACATTCTTAACTTTATCTGTTCTAGTGTCATGTATAATATGTTTTTTATTTGTACTGTTTCAATTTTCTATTTTCCTGAAACAAAAATTGCATTTTGGTCTCGTAAGTTGAGATAACTACAGTGCTCATAATATCTGATCAGGAGGTGCAAACTTGGTCTTATAAATATCTGGTTGTTTTTAAATTAGTCCTGGAAAGCCTAACGCTGAGTTTGCATTTGTGAATGCATTCTTACTCCCAAATTCCTGTCGTTGACTCTAGGCCCAAAAATCCTCCTTTCTGTGAAAAACTTCATTGCATTGTCTATATCTTTAATTTTGCATCCTTTGGTTTGTTTTTGGCAATCATATCGGTGAACATGGTGTGTCTTTTGGGTTATTAATAATACCCTCCATACCGTGTTGAAGCTTGTATATGAGGACTTACTAGAACGAGCCAAAGAAAAGGAGGAGAAAGAAGCCAAAAGGCGTCAACGTCTAGCCGATGACTTCTCAGGACTGCTTCAGTCATTCAAGGTATTTTAGAACTGTTGATGGCATGTGAGCCCACTTTTGGCTGACTGTTTTCTCTAACAGCAAGCTGATCAACAATGGTTGTTCCTGTGATGCAGGAGATTACAACTTCTTCCAACTGGGAGGATAGCAAACATCTTTTTGAAGAGAGTGAAGAGTATAGGTAGCTCTTAAAGATTTCTATTATTTATTATAATGTCGTTTTTGGGTGCTCAAATTTCTGTTCTATTTGGACTTTCTTTTTCTTCTGTTGTGGCGTAGATCAATTGGGGAAGAGAGCTTTGCGAAGGAAGTTTTTGAGGAATGCATCACACATTTACAAGAAAAGGCAAAAGAAAAGGAACGCAAGCGTGAGGAGGAGAAGGTGTAGTATATTTCTCTTATTCTTGATTAATTTGAAGATCCTACTTTTGAGTTGTTCGTTGAAGGTTTTTTAGTGTATTTGCTTAGAGATGTCTTTTTGACCATGCCTCTTGGTTTCTGTGGTTATAGCTTAGGTTTTATTTATTTAATTTTGTATAAGAAACCAAGCGTGGTGACCGTTGATTTTCCTTCTAATAAGTTTCTAACAAAAAAGTTATTATTGTTATTTGGATAAGAATTATTATTATTTTGATGCCAAAGTCCTTGGTAATGTACTTCAAAAATAAAAAGTCCTTGGTAACTGAATTCCTCTGTTAAAAGAAATGGGTTCCTTGACAATTTTAACAAAAGTTAAATGATCAACTGTTTGGAATTTTTCTCCTCCTGAGAATAGAACTTCTATTTTCACAGGCTAAAAAGGAAAAAGAACGAGAGGAAAAAGAGAAGCGGAAGGAAAAAGAGCGTAAGGAGAAGGACAGAGAACGTGAAAAAGAAAAGGGGCGGGTCAAGAAGGATGAAACAGATGGTGAAAATGTAGATGTGAGTGATACTCATGTCTACAGAGAAGACAAGAAAAGGGACAAAGACAAAGATAGGAAACATCGGAAGCGACATCATAGTGCTACTGATGATGGTGCTTCTGATAAAGATGAGAGAGAGGAGTCTAAGAAGTCCCGCAAACATGGCAGTGACCGAAAAAAATCAAGGAAGGCAAGTGACTGTCCTTGTAGATGCTTGTGGCTTTGTTTTCTTTAATGATAACATAAATTAAATCTCTATCTACGTTTCTTGGCAGCATGCATATTCACCTGAATCAGACAGTGAGAATAGGCACAGAAGGCACAAGAGAGATCATCGAGACGGTTCCCGTAGAAATCATGATGAACTTGAAGATGGTGAGCTTGGCGAGGATGGTGAAATTCAATAGTTCTTTGTTCTTGGTATCAGGAATTTTCTTCGACGTTTTGGAGGGGCCAGCCATCCACCAGCATGATCGATGTGGTTTTATGAGACAGTGGTGGTGATGGCAAACTTCTGGAAAAGGATTCTTTTGAAGAGGAGATGAAGGGTGACCCAGTTATCATTCTTCCATAATCTGTTAGTGGATATATACTTCTGTTAGTGCTCCTTATAGGAGTTAGTGGCGTATATGATGAACCAGCCATTTGATTGGAAGCCATTTTATTTATTTTTCGAGCTGGTTTGTAAGTTGCGTCTTCCCTTTTAACATCTTTTGTAATTCTGTTAGAGAGTAAATCCAAATGCTGCTTACTTGCGGTTCTTTTTACTGACAGAAGTTCAATTATTGAGATTTTCTTGAAGATGATTTTACAGCATAAATCGTAACCAGGATGAAAACAATTGGAACTTGGAAGATTGTACTTATTGTGATATCGTTCATTAAAATTGTGTTTACAGCCCATCGTGGTCGATAGAATTTAGAGTGATCAATACTTCTCTCTTCTTTTTGGTCAGAGTTTCAACCTTTTTTGTCTATAAATTTTAACATTTTGTATCTGTTTGTTTTTTCTAAAACCTAAAGGTGAAAGACAAATTAATTGCTTGATGGATTACTGTGCCTGAAATGGACAACGGAAGGACACTCTTTATGCCGACAATCCCATTGACTAGACATCTCATGTCGTGCAATGTATCTTCTATTTGAAATGATTCAATTTCTGAATAGGTGGTTTTGTAGTTTTTAAGAGATGTTTACGAGCTTGTTAAATGGTTTAGGTTTTTACGAAAAGCAGTAGGTTCATGAATCATTTGAGAGAAGCTTCTACGATACGAGTTAACGGTTTAATACGTACGCATGTGTCTAATGTTTCGTGCATATAGATCTTAGCTGCTGCTGCATTGCACGCTGATAACTGATAGCAATAAAAGAATGAGTATTTGACTAGTAATAGATGTTGTCACACACCTTAATATGAGTTTAGCTCGGTTGATTACTCTAATTTACCTGGACTCAAAATAGATGTTGTCACACACAGTCCACCTTTTTTTTTTTTGGCTAGATTGCTCGGGAATTTTGTACACTAAATTATGTAGAATGCCTTTTGTTTTGTTTCTTCTTTTTTTGCATGTTGAATCTGGAACATGTATGCATTGGAATCTTTGATAACTGAAGCCAAAGCGATGTTGGTCATAGATTATCAATTGCTTCAGTAACAACTTCATTAATGATCTCTTTGAGAATGAATTCTCCAATCTCTGTTCCTATAAGCTGCTTCTGTGGCTTGAAATCTCTCCATTCTGCTGCTGAGAACAAGTAATCTGAGAAGAGTAGATTTGATAAATTTGCTTTTTTCACAATTGCTTCCTTCTTACAGATGATCCTCCCAGCTTCTTCAGAACCCATTCTACTGCCCTGCTTGGAATGGGCCTCCACCACTTCCCTTACACAGTTAAAAAGTAGTTGCTTTGTTTGATGTATTACCCTTTTGGATATCAGGAGCTGAGATGCAGGGTTGGATGCTACAAGTTCCTGCAGTTCTGCAGTCTCTACGCCACTTGTTTTCTCCCTCGCTGCGGAGTAAAGAAGTAACTCCCAGAGAGTGGCTGACAGAATTGAATCTTCTGGAACTTTCTTCTGTAGAGGAATGCCATTGCGTAATTGATTATCGCTTGGTCTTGCTGGAAATAGACTCCGCTTCCCTGTTTTCATGTCATTTTGAAGTTTTGAAAGACATTAGAGGCTCGGTATATAGTGTGGTAACTTCATGGACATGGAAGATGAAAATCATTGTCTATTCCAGGTCTGAGTTGCTTACTTGGTTCCATACTCCTAGACACCAGCTTCTCCCCTGCTGCAGCCTGTTCGGTGTCGTTAGTTCAAATGAAAACTAAATTTCCTCAACAACTTTAAAAATGTTACATGGTTCATCATGTTTACAGAAAAGTTGTAAATGATAGACTGCTCATTTTGGATTAAAAAAAAATGCCTTGCATTTCAAATAGATTTTGATGAATTGGGTGTCTGGGACAAGTTGTCAATGTAATCTGAAAACTGTGTGAACAGATTTGGACCAAAACGTAAAGAGAATGGCCGTACCTTCACTACTTGAAAGTTGCAGGGTTCTGGAGCTTGTAAAGTGTTTGAAGTTGATGAATTAGCACGTCGTCTTCTTGTTGAAGAGAACGTTTCTTCATTATCTTTTACAGAAACGGAATGGATCGTCTTTCGGGAGCTACAAGGAGACAAAAAGTTGTCTGATTCTGCAACTCTCTTGCAGCCAACACTAAAAATCCAACCATTTTTTCCCAAATCCTTATTTTGCTGCTTCCTATTGATAGAAACAAGCTTCTTGCACGAATTCTTCAGTATAGTATTAATCTCTATAAATCCCTTTCCGAACTTCATAATGCTGTCTAATTTCCCCCCGCTGCAGGCAAAACCACTTCCCCTACACAAGCTCTTTCTTGAGTAATATTCTCTCTCAGAAAGGTAATCCTCCAACTCGAAAGGTTCTTGTTGTTCTTGCAGAAGTTGTCTCAATGGTGATCTTGGTGTCATGGATGCTATGAAAAAGAGAGTTTGAAATGCAAGTGGAGAGTAGAAGAACATATAACAATAAGAAAAGGCAATTCACTGTAGAACAGAGAATTATGTGGTGCATATTAATAAATCATGGATAGATCAGAAAGAAGCTTATCTGTCAAAATCTGATTTATCATAGCCTTGAAACTGACTTAGAAAAGATTGATTATTTATGATTGTTGATACTGAGAAGCAACTATTACTAGGTAAAAATTGCCATTTAACTGCTAAGGACTGCTGCCACCATGTAATGTTTATGCCTTAGCTGTTTTTTCTTGGGCATTTTGTTTTCTTATACATTTTTCTGTCAAATCATTGCTTGTCTTTACCTGTGGCTTTCTCAATCTTTACCTCTGTCATTGTACATGAAAACAGAGATATAGGGAAGATCTCATTACAGCGATGCAGGTGCCTTAGCTCTACTTGGTCAATGATTAACTGACCATTTGAACTGATATAAGAAAGAATGAAAAAAAGGGTACGGTAGTTTTCTTTGTTGTCAGAATGGCTACAGAAAAGTCATTGGTAGATATCTGAAGCCTGCGTTTCTTGTTGATTATGAGAGTTCTGTTTGAGATTGATTAACAGTTCTGCACGCCTATCAATTTATTAGTCTGCTGCTACTTTCCTGCCATGCATGAATCTGAGATTTCTTTCAGCCAATGCTGTTGCTTTTAGAAGTAAAGCTATTGAGGAATGAAAGTGTTGATTTCGAAATTTGGTAGCAACTGTAAATTTATAATTCTTGGAAGAAATCGAATGCATGCCTTGCACAATAGAGGAAAAACTCGCATCGGTGTGGTGCTTGGCCACCAACACTCCGATGATCAACATAGTAATGGTTTAAAGAGAGCTGAAGAGTAGAGAGTTCAGGATGAGTTTTAGCATATCTCAAATACACGAGTCCTCTCAATTATATAGAAATAGGTTTCATATATAACACAATTATTTGCTAATTAACTTCTCGGGTGATTAATCAGGCCGTTTGTGAATTGTCAGATTTATTTTACCAATGATCCAAGCATGTGCAAAAGAACAACACTTAGGACACAATTTTTTGCCTTCATAGAGTATGCCTCCTCAAGTTTATGACCGTTCCTGGCGGTCAGTCTGTTACTTAGGCGTCATGGTTTTATGGTCAACTCTCCGTATACTTGGACAAATAAACTTATGACTCGTTGGCATATGAGTCGGTCTCCATACCTAACCAAAAAGTACTCACGTTTTCACCCACAATAGAAGAGATGTCAAATCTTCAATCTTGCCTTGAAATTGGTTCAGGTAAAGGAATCTCATTAACAAGAAAATGTGAAGAGATACTTTGATATCCTTAGTTTTCTTCAAGATAATGAATGGCTATAAGAACAGAAATTTTCTTTTCTGGTAAAACTTTGAAGTTTAATTTTCAGTTTAGATTCATAAAAGTGGAAAATGATGGGAGTTTGTTTCTACCATCAACTCTCCTTCTGGCCCTGACCCCATTTCTGGATTCTTTATGACTCTACAAAGATCTTATATTCTGAGACATTATTTTCCTATGGATACAACAAAATCATCTTTGTTTTTGCTTCACTCTAAACTTGTAATTGCAGAAAAATACAAAAGTGATTTATATTTTCTTGGATCTATAGCGTATAGCCACTGTTACTTTTGGGGGGGAGAAGACAGAGAGTATTATTGAATGAAAATCTTACAGGTTACCATTAACTTGAATGGGGAAATAAGTGTATTAGCAGACAGAACATTTCAACATTTTGATTCAGATGAAACTAGAGCAGTAACATTTGAACCAAACAGCTATAAAAGTTCTAAGGTTAAAGCTGGTGAATATGAATGGTATTACATTGAATCATGTGGAGCTTCAACATTGCTGATAAAATGATATATCAGTCAATTATGTGTCAATGGTGAATGAAAAGATCAGTAGCATTATAATATTTTGATTTTTGTTTTCTTCGAGAAATCTCGTTCACACTAATACTTTTAAGAACCTCAAATGCGAACTACTATAATCTTGTGATGGTTACAACTCACAAACTATAATAACCAACTCAACGTCGTTAACAAAACCTTAAACTTTTAAAAAATGTTCAATAAATTCTTTACGGTTTAAAATTCATTAAGACATCAAATGCAGTTTGAAAATATTAAATATATTGAAAGAGAGTGAAGTAAAGTGAAATGATTTAAGAAAAATATTAAAGTTTGTTGTTTCTGCTAAATTTGTGTAAGTAAGAGATCAATTTTTTCGTCTTATTTCTTGAATTGTGTCAAGAGAGTTTACTACGTTTCCAACAACTTTTAATTAAGCAAAATGCACTTAATTAATTAATCCCTAACTTTTAATTAATCAAAATGCACTTTATTATATATGATATTTTCATAATTAAGTTGTTGCAAAGTAAAGAGCAGAAATAATGAAAGAGACAAACTTTAGGTTTCACTTTATAATCTCTCTTGATTCAAAAGGAAGAGACCTTACAGAGATTTCTCAGTCAAAAGAAAATCTATGAACTTTTTTTTATACCTTTTTAATTTGGTTGGTTGCTTCATTGTAATTTCCACACACACCCACCCCTTTCTCTCTTCTTCCTTATCTCTTCTCCTTTTCTTTCCCCCTCTCATTTTTCCACTCTCTCGGACATTTTCAAATATAACAAAATATTTATAAAATATAACAAAGTTTTAGATTCTATCAATGATAAGATTCAATGTCTTTTGATAATATCAATGTCATATCAATGTCTGTCAGTGACATTGATAGAAACTGATAGAAGTTTATTAGTGTCTATCATTAATATAACATGAATTTTGTGCTATGTTTTTAAATATTTTAAGTAGTTTTGTCGTTTACAATCATTTTTCTAATTAATATATATATATATATATATATAGGGATAGTTGCAAATATAACAAAATCTATAAGTGATGGATAGAATTCTATCATTGATAGACCCTCATCATCATTGATAGATCCTCGTGGTCTAGTTGGTGGTCTATCACTGACAGACCGTACAAGTCTATCGACAAACTTCATATATACAATTACCTAAAGGAAAACATGGAAAAAAGGAATGAAAAAAAGAAAGACATAACCAAAACCAAGTCTTATATATATATATATATATATACACGTTCAACATCAGTCGGCATTTCCCATAGGTTATTTCCTAAAAGGAATGGATGAATAATAATGGTTATGAATTATAGGCACAGAAACTTCATATCAACTTTTTCTTTTGTTCTTCCTTTTATATTGTTGGTGGAAAATCAAATCTTTGCTCTTTTTTTTTTTTTAAAATTTTAATTATTTTTGTTTGATCATTTTTTATGTCTCTAACTTTGATGTTCTCCCATGTATTTGGCTGTCTAAACTAGCTGTCATTTTAGATATACTTTGAATTTGGATTAGATATGTCTTCTCCCACTTTCAATCTATTGGACAACACATGAATCTTATTGTTTGCTGAGTGTAACAATTAATTCAATTCTTTCTTTTCTTTCCTTTCTCATGTCGTAGGTATTGTTAGCATTCACGAACAGAAAAATATTTAGGTGCATTTCAGGTAACACATACTTTTGTTCATTTCGTTCATCCAATCATAACTGGCCATCTAACAAATTTTCTTTTTTCTTTTATAAAATATTTTAATATTCTTTTTATGTGAGTAATGAGAAAGGATGTACAAAGATAGTTACATATGAAGATACATCAAAATATTTATCTCCGTATATAATATATAAGCATTATATGGAACAATATGAGAAGAGGTTTAATTAATTATATCTCTAGAATGAAAAAAGAAAAAAATAACAGCATCTCATATATTTAGATTCATCTTTTGTCATTTTTTTCCATTAATTGACGAGAAAAACTTAGGTTCTAGTTGGGGTTTCTCCATCTTTTACAGTTCAGTCATGTGGCAAAATTCTATTGGTCTAGGTTTATTTATTTTGTAAAATAATAAAATCTTTCACAATAATAAAGTTTCTTCTTGATTTGACAGTTTTATTAACCAATAGAAATTTGTCACGTGACTAGATTGCAAAGATAGAAACAACGAGCTAGCGTCTAAGTTTTTCTCTTATTTTCAATGAACATAGAAAAGTTTTCAATAAAACATAAATGAGAGCAATATATACTATATTTGAACGAGCAAAATCCACGTATCTCTATGCTTTTCACTCTCGATCACAAATAGAAGAATTAAAATATAGTTCAAAGAACGATTGAGAAAAACTCGTCATATGACAAATTACGAATATTCGAATATAGAAAGTTAAATATATTGTTTCAATCTCTCTCATGTGCTTAGGTCATTTCCTTTACATTTTCCCCTTTCATCGTTGAAGAGTTGATTTTGTCAAACTCTTTTTCTGTTTATTTAAATCTTTTACCGTTGTTGACTGAACACTAACATTTGTTATCAAATACTACTGCAGGATTTGACATTACAACGTATCGTCTTATCTATTAGGTTATATTATATATAATTAATCTAATGTTTAAATGTTAATATGGTGGGATATGTCCATTATTCTAGCTATCAAGTAAAAATATACTATATCCTAATTAGAACATATTTGGATTGGCTTTTAAAGTTTTAAAATCTCACATTTTTTTTAAAAATAAAGTGACCTCGTAAAATAAGATACATCACAAATTCACGAGATATAAATTCAAATAAAAGGAGTAATGCTAAATATTTTCTAAAAATAAAAAGAAAACAAACCCACATTTAGAATTTGGAGGTAATCTTTTTGTCAATTCAACCATAAAAAAATATATTTTAATATATAAGATAAGATTATTATGAGGTAGTTTAACATGAACCTAATTCAACTTAACAAAGATTTAATTAATAGTCCTTAATTCTACATCTATATGTATTCAAACTCAAAAAAGGAAGAGAGAGATTAATTAATTAATTTGGATTAATAAGGTGAATAATCTATATTACATTTCCATGTCACATGTTATATTTTGATATACCCAACAAAGACTAAAAAAAAATATATTATAACTTAACTAAAATGAAAATATCATATTTTAATTGAAGCCAATCATTTTTATTATTAGTTCATTCTAATGACTTCCGACGTGATATTTTTCCATGAAATTTTTTAAGAGAAATAATTGAATGATATTTGCATGCATGAATTCTCCTTCTCCTGCATGGGAACAGAAATCCGGTAAAGGTCCGACAGCCGTGCATGAAGTGCTACAAATTCCGACCACAATCCTTCATTTTGTCTTCTCACCATATAACAACGGTTCACCACTAAATTCAGCTGCCTTTTCAGCTCATGGTTCTTCATCTTCAGCCGGTCCGTTTGAACAGCTAGATTCTCCAAATGTCTCTTCTTCCTCAACCTCGACCGTCTCGCCGACTCTCGGTTCGATATCATTCGCTTCTGTCTCCTCTCTTCGTCGATCAAAGATACGGCTCGAAACGAGTCTTGTGAACCGGAGTTCGACCTGGCTGGATCTTCGAGTAGAGACCAAAGCTCTTGGATTTCGGCCGACGTGAACCCAGGTTCTTGAACCGGCCTACGAAACTCAACGATTTCTTCTTCGGGATAGAACATTAGGAAAGAGAGTAAGTGTGAAAGAGAGAGATGAAAAAAATGAGTTGAAGCTCAAAAAAGGAAGGTTATAGAAGAGAAAGAAAGGGAAAAGGGAAGGAAGGAAGAGGAGGAGATGGGTATATAAAGAAGAGTGGGGGAGACACCCTAGGACCCATGAAAGGGCAATAAAGATATAAATTTTTCTTTGTATTTATATTTATGTTATTTCTATTAAATAAATAAGTTGTATCTCTCCACACGTGTCGTTAGTGAATTACCAAAATTTCTACATCAATTTCTTTAAATTTACGAGTTTTTTTTTCTTTTCCTTTGTTATCAACTTCTTAAACAACATTCAATTGACTTTGTGATCTACTGACATATAGTTTTATGGGTGAATTTCAATTACATTTAATAAATAAATAAACCATACTAAAAATACACCAATATCATCAAATAAAATGTATAAAAATAAGAAATTGTATACGCAATTCTTTGACAAAGTAAATTATGGACTTTTTGACAAGTATTTAATTTTAAATAATGCTAAAAAGTTGTAGTAGAATCTAGGAGCTCTCACATATGGCTGGTATAAAAGTTAGTGTATTAATCTAATCATCCTTTTAATTATTCAAAAAGTTTAAGGGTAGAGACAATGAAAGGAAAAAAAAAAGTACAAATTTTATATAATAAAAATTTATTGTAATTTAATTAATTAATTAATTAAGGTGGTAGATTATCTCTTATCCTTCTTCGGTAACAAATAGGACCCATTAAATTAAAATTAAAAAATTAAAAATTAAAAAAGGTGGAAACTTTAGAGGACGAACGCACATTTGTCCAAAAGAAAGGCAGAGCCGATTTGTTTATTTTATTTATATATATATAAAAATAAAGTGAGATATTATATTTAGTAGTGGGGTCTGCAATTTTTTTTCAACATTTAATTTAATTAAATAATTTTTTGGTTTTCTCATGTGTGTGAAAAGAGAGAGAGAGTTAGAAGATGAGGTCTTAGCTTAACCACGAAGGATAGGATAAAACGACAGATTAGACAAAAATAAATAATTAATAAATAAATAAACTTTTTGAGAAATGGGAATTTTTTTTAATTAAAAAAAAAAAGAAAAGAGAAAAAAGGGGAGTGGTGGTTCATATATCAAACAAGAATTAAGCTTAATTAGGGAATAAATTAGGCAATATTGTGGCCATAATCGGCCTCAAACTCACATGCAAAAGTTTGAATTTTGAAGAATAATTTTTGTCAGAGAGATTTTAATTAAATTATTAAAAAAGTTAATAGTGAGAAGATGCAAATTAAAATCTAATGCAAAGCCTACCCACAGTTTAGTAGTTAAATGTCGGGAACTTGGGCGGTTTTTTTAGTTAAATTTTATGTTTGGACGGTTATATGGAGGATATTTCTTCTTAGTGCTTTCTCTATTATTATTATTTTTTATTTATTCATAATAATTAAGTCATGTATAATTTCAAAATGCATCCATCATAATTATATAAAGAGCGATGATTATGAGTATATACACAAACATGGAGCAAGATCAAGAGTAAGATCTCAAGGGTTTATGTCAAAAGTGGATAATATCGTACTAGTGTAGAGATATTTAGGAGGATTGTTGATGTTACTGACTTACTTAGTTTCATGCATTCTCTTTAACTATATAGTAAAATAAAAAAATGAATACATACATATTGTCAAAACGAGTATGACTTAGTAATACTGACATGACGTTCGTCTCTACATATAAAACAAAAGCTTTCGGTCGAAAAATTTACCAATATATAATATAGTGGGAGTGAATATGAGTGGAGGCTAACATGCATGCAGAGGAAAGTTGGTTTTGTGGTGTTGTCTTTTAGCTGAAATACTTTGTAACAAAGTGTGTGATGTTCCTATTTGTATATTTAACAAAAAAAAAACACAAAACCATTGCCTTTTCAACTAATTATTATTATTATTATTATTATTATTATTATTATTATTATTATTTCCTTCTTTTATCAGTCGGCTTCATGTGCTAAAAAGTCTCTCTAATATATTGCAATTTTTGGATAGGGTAATCTAATTTCTTTTATAACAACCCGGTTTCAAGATTTTTGTATCTTAGTGGTAACTACACTATTGGACGTATGTACGAACAATAATGTAGTATTAATTCTAGGTTGTATGTACGTACCCATCGTTTTGTAGCTCACTTCAACATTTTACAAAAGAGATCGTGAAAAGAAGAGTATATCTCGTGACACGATACGATTGGAACAATTGAATGAGTAGCAATAACTTTACATTTGATTGGGCTTATTATATTATTTTTGGATTGAAAAATAATGGGCTTATTGAATTGGGCTTGAGTACAAACTGCCATTTAGGCCCAAATGGGATTGCAATGCAACTTATTAAGAAGTAGACATGAGTTGAGGTAAGTCACATTGAGATAGGAAATTAAGAAATAAATAAAGGGACTAATCTCTGTTCCAAAGTAACTTCAATCCAAATTGACTTTGACATTCTATCGTGCAGTCTAACGTGCTTGTAATGAACTCGTTTGAGCCAACCCTAAGCGGTAGAGATATTTAAAAACATGTTAAGTTATTAAATAATAACTTAATAATAATCGTTACTAAAACTAATTATAATAATTAATCTTGTAATGGAGAATGGGTCGAAATACCTATATTTGCATGAAAATCATTTTGATTATTTAATCAATTTTAATAAAAAAAATAACTTTCGAATGACTAAATCTAAAATTAATTAGAAATATACAAACTAAAATGAAATAAATTTGAAAGTAATAATTATTTAGTGGAAGATTATTTGATTATTCCATTTTGTTATTACTAATTAATGTGGCTTTGTTTTTGCTTTGGATTCCCCGTTAGTTTTTGTTGGGATAAAAGTAAAAGCCATAACTTTATTTAATTAATGCAATTATCACTCATTTTTTCGACATTATTTGAAATCATGGCCCCACCTCCTCAACCCTTTTTTTTTTTCTTTCTAAATCTCTTTTTATTTTAAAGTATTGGGAAAAAAAAAAACTCTATTTTCATTTTTCTACGTAGATATCATTGATAGAGATTTGATCAAATATGATTCCATGGGTTAATTATCCTAAAACCATATTCATTAATTAGAAGATTGTTAATCAAATAATTAATTGAGATTGAGATTGACATTGACATTGGATTGAATTGAATTGAATTGAAGCAATTTATTTTAATTTTTGATTTAGATTCTAAAAGCAGTGAACAAATATAAGTAATTTGGTTGATTTCATCTCATCACCACAAAAACTAAATTAAAAGAAAAAAAGTAGTAAATATCTCAGATTCAGAAGCTCCTTTATATCACTTACCAAAGAAAAAGAGGAGCTTTTTTGATTTGGAATTGGATTATACAAACATCAGAAGCAACTCATTAGATTGCACCTACTTCTTGCCTTTCCCAGCCCTCCTCCGGCCAGCTGCAGCGCCATCCTGTCGAAGATTTCCGTCGTTCGGAATCAATGGGACGTCGTTCGCCTCATCGCCATCGTCCTCAGCCGTTGCAATACGAATACAAGAGCATCGTTCTAACGATCCAAAGAAAGCTGTAACAAAGCCATTGATGAGCCAAGTTGCCACCCCATCAAGCTTCCCACATGATGGAGAGCCATGGCTTGGTGAAGAAGTTCTAACTCTTGGCTCCATAGAATTTGATCTGATGGAGAAGAAGCTACTGCAAGTGGAAGTAATGGCAGCCATGAAAAAGGAAAATTTGAAGTATTTGAGAGAGAAAAACAGAGACAGAGTTATGAAAGCTCTAAACCTATAGCAGTTTATAAGTTCTAAAGAAGCATCTTCTATAGATCCTGTTTTAATAATTAAGGGTTGAATTTTTGAAGCATGCCCTTTGATACTGTTAAAATTACCGACAAGGTCAGTATAAATCTTGTAAAAGACAGTGGAAGTTAATCACTAAACAAAGATCTGTACAAAAGAAAAGAAAACAACAACAAAAGTTGCTAACAAAGCGTGCAAAGAGCCAATCATGATTTGGGCCTTGTTAAAAAAATAATCAACAAACAATTACAAAGACATATTCAAAATCAGGGGCCATTTAAACAAAAAACAAAAACAAATTTGAAAGCAACTTATAAGATTATGCCATACTCTCCAATGGTCCTATGGGGCCTGCTTGAATGTATTTGCCGCCGCTTATAGCTGGCAGCTGCCCTAGCATTCTTCCTTCTCACTTCAGCTTTTACTCTCTCTCTCTTCATAATTCAATCAAAATATGATGGAGATATGAATAATATTATCAGTCAAAATACCAGAAATTTTCAAGAGATTGGAAAATGAAGCTAAAGTAATGCATATTTAACTTTAAAAAGTGCAGACAATGGGGGATTCCAATATATTTGAGGTTAGTAGGAGGAGGAACATGGAGGCAGTTTCTAGGAGACGATGAGCAAAAGAACTCATAGCTTATTGGCTTCTCTACTACTAGAAGGCATGATTCTAAAGACCTACTTGACATAAACAAATGTTACAACAAAAATGAAGGTAAAGGAAGTGGAAATTAAACGTAAAAGAAGGAGACGATTGTAATGATGAGACCCAAATGTTAAAAATGCATATCATCATGGGGTTAACACCCACCTCCTCACCTATAAGCAAACCTACTGAGTAAATAATCTCTTTAACAAAGAGAGAATTCTATTAAAACCACTCTGGAAAAGCAATCTTATTTGCTCATGAAATATCAATGTGGACTTACTGCTTACTTTCCAACCAGAAAGAAAGTGATTCATAGTTTTTGTAGAATAAATTGAGGAAGTTGAAGTTAATAGAAGTTCCAACTTTCCAGCAAAACACCCCCCCCCCCCCCCCCCACACACACACACACACACACTATCCGTAAAAAAATTCAGAACATCACAAAGGATACATCCAAGATGGTGTGCACAAGTCTTGATTTATGAACATCCCATTTAGTTTCTGAAAAGGATTTACCTTGTGATCTGCAAAACAGTTTTGTGAGAATAAGATTATAAGATCAGAAACATGCCGACGACACACAAAATCTGTCGGATAGTGAGAAATGTTAATTAGTAATCCGAGTTTTTTGCTAGGACTTGCAAGTACTCTGTCATGTATCATGTATGGCTAAACATAAAGTTGGTAACCATATTCATCAGCCAGATGGCAAATGCAAAAACATGATAGAATTGTAGAACATAATAATAAGGTAATTGAAGGAGTGGGGTAATGGGTGAAAATCAATCCTGCGGAGTTATTATGTCAATCAATAGAACGTCTATAATTGGAATAGAAGAAACTGTGTTATGCACTGCTCAAAGGACAAAGAGACGTGTACAGGTCTTATGCGGAATAGAAATATAAGTCACATGGAGCTTACCTAAATACTGAAATAGCTATGCTAAGTTGAGAGAAACAGCGAGAAATATACATCATTGAGAACTCGTTGACCCTCCTGCTTGGTCATTTGCAATGGTAGATAACAGATTTAAGACATTCTAATAAAAAAGACCAATGGATCAAAGTTTAACTTGTGGCATTTAATATTATTGCAGAAAAGCAAACTAGCTAAGAAAAAGATTCATTTTGGTAAAATTGTCCCCCATAACAGACATGACCTTCAAAACTATACAAACTAAATAAATCATCGACAGAAAAGATGCAAGTAATTTCATTTTCAGTAATTCGATGGCCATTGCTCCAATAGGCACACTGATTGCTTAATTCTCAGATATTACATGGAGCAACATATCTCAGAAAATTTAAGACACAATACATCACACACAAACGAGAGAGAAATAGAGAGAAGATGGTGGAAGTTACTTATGCATCAATATATGCATTTGTTTAAGAAGTATCATTATCATTAAAATTTGAATGATATTGGAGAAGTACAAAACCTTCCCTGAACGCAACAATGGTATATACTTTCTAGTCTAAGTGGCTTAAACTACATCCTGCTCTTATATTATGCAGGAACCAGAAGTCTAGTGCCACCAAAAACATGTAGATATAATGCTAAACATATTGTAACAATAACAGAAGACTTTGCACAAAAGTATCTGATGACTTCCAATCCCCTACCCACAACTTCATCATGAACTGTATCAAGACTTCTCTTCAGACCATCCATTAGCTTCCACAAGAAATATTCGACAACAGATCTTGTTGTTTCAAAGGTCACCCTACCAGTTAAATCAAGCACAAACTTCCGATTTCTAGGAACTGCCAAAGTAGATGAAACCGTGTCTACCCACCCATTTTGGCGACCCTCAGTTGAGCTAGCCAAAGCTATCTTCTTTGGATAGGTTCCTTCAGAAAAGGGTTCGTCTCCCATCTTTGACAGTCCATTACAAGGTGAAACCGGACTCAAATTTGAAGCTGTTCGCGAGCTTGTCAATACCTGATGAGATGATTTTACCAGAGTTTCCACAGCACCATTACAAACAGAAACAAGCATGTCCTTCACCTTGTCCTGATGGGTGGGATTGGTCAATCCACTAAACAGGTCATTGTACACATTAACATCCATTGTTTTATCAAGATACACACCAACTGCAGTGCTAACAAAAACTTGTATGCAATCTGCAATAACATTTTTGCATTTCTCATTAGAGGCCACAGTTACCCATCTGGGCACGTCCGGAAATTCAGATCCAGAATTGTCTCTTGTCTGTGAATTTCCACTTGCACCATCGACTGATCCAGGGACCGAGTAATATCCCATAACCAAATTCCTTGCAAAACTTCCAACCACAACAGAAGCAAAACCGGTCCCAGCAGTTGAAAAAAGCTTCTCAACAACACCAGAAGAAAAGCCCGAGTTCGTCGAATCCGCCTCGAAATTTTGTTCATTCTTTGTCACAGATTTATAACCTCTCATCATCCCAACCGTGAAAGCCTCAGTGACCTTTTCAAGAGACTCCGAAAACTCCCCAGACTTTGCAATTTTGGAAATTTGTTTCAAGCTGTTGGGAATCTGGTCAGAATCGGATTTCAGAAACTCCTTCAAGTCTTTAGAAATTACTCCAATAGCTTCAGAAGAATCCGCAACCATTTCAGCAACAGAAATCATGGCGCCAAAGAGCTTCATCAGTCTTTTCCTCTTCCTCTCGACAGAAGGCAAATGATAGACCTTGTAAGCACCATAACCAGAAACCCCCATGAGAGCCAATAGAATAAGCCACTTCTTTTTTCTCTGAGAGAATCCCAAACCCCTTCTAACAAGTTCAAAATCCATAGCAAGACTCATAAAAAACCCTAAATCCCAAATCAAACCGAACCCCAGATAGGAAATTGAAAATGGCGCAACAAAGAGGGAAGAGAGAGGAAAAAACTTGTTGGGTTTTCCCTCTCGATGAATGAAAACAGAAGAAACCCAATAAATATTTCAGAATCGCAAACCTTTTCGGAGAATTTGTTGGAAGTCAATGGAGATTAAGGGGTCAAAGGTGGAAGATTTAGCAAAAATTTTGAGAAAATGTGGGCGACAAGTGGGTAGAGGTACAGAACAGATGATTGGGTTGAATGAGCATTGGAGTTCGGGATCCTCGCTACGTTTTACGATTACGATTACGATTCCGATTCCAAAGGAATCTGAATAAGAAAGAAGAGAAATTTAAAGAAGAAGCAGTAGAGTTGAAAGAGGAAGAGGAGTTCATGTTCGGGTCGGTTTTGCCATTCGTACACGGAAACAATAAAATCGCAGATGAGAATGAGATGACCAATCAGAAAGAATTCAGCTTCCCCACAAAACGAACAATTGGGTTTAATTTTTTATATTTTCACATTTTTATAGATTGATTGAAAGTCCACGTCAGTTAAGTAATTCTTTTAACTAATTTTAAAATAATTACAATTTTATCTATTGATGTCTAAATGTCGACATAGTCTACTTTGGCTATAAATTAGCTGCCCATTTTGGTTTCTTATGATGTTAAGCATCTAAAACTGAAATATGTATTTTTTTTTTAATCTAGATTTATCTCTCTATCAATTTTTCCTCCCGATTATTAATTACTTGATGCAGTTTTTTTTTTAAAAAAAAAAAAAAAATTATGGTAGAAATAATTTTATGTGCTATACCCCCAAAGTATAAATTTATCCAAAATTAAAGCTTACTTACATTTTTGTTGAAATTTGCACGTCGTACAAGACTTATTCAAATGTCATTTTGGTAAAATTATTTAGTAAAAATTGAATATAATGCAAAAAGTTGCAATAAATGCTTAAAGAAGAAAAAATGTAAAAATTGTAAATTGTAATCTGACATGTGTTTGAAGTGAGATCAGCACTTACAAATTTAAGTAAGCTAACCATAAATTTGAATTAAATTTAATGTCATTTATGATTCAACTACTTAATTAACTGTATTTTAATTACTCTAAAGAATAGGTTAATTTGTTTTTTTTTTTTAGGTTGGTTATATTTTCTTTTAAGGGAAAATTGAAATTCAAACAAAATTAGAAAGAACAGCATTTTGTATAATTTATTTAAAGTTGGATGCAAAATTTAATCATCGAGGCCAAAATTTAAATCAAACAAAATTATAAGATTAAAAGTGAAATTTAAACCTAATGTCAAAATTGATATTCAAACTCCAACATTAAAGTCAACTAGTAGGACTTTCAGTGTCAACTTAGCCGTATAAAAATGTCCAAGTCCGATAAAATATGATCGTAATTTGTCAAAGTGAATATACCTCAACGGTAAAAAGCATATGGGTAATTTCTCCACAATATAATAATACATGAAAACAATTTTGTTGATGAATTTCTGGGAGAAGTCAGGGTGGGGTCATTTCCTTTTCTTCCATCCACAACATCAATACCTTCGTTAAGTGTTGAATTTGTGAGTGGCTGACAATTATTTCCCTTTTAAAAGAAAACAGAAACCCTTTTTGCCATATATTTTCATCACAATTTCCTCTCCTCCTGTATTCCTTTTCTATTATCCTACAATTCTTTATCCTGTTTGTCTTCTTTCTCACACTCAACAACAAATCTCATCCAAAGTGATTGTGGTCAGTACGTTTTGGTTCAATTTCTGGTATCACTTTTAAACAAACAAACAAACTAGCTAATATTCAAATATTAAAATAATTGACCAACTTGCCAATTCCATTCCTACGGCAACAGGATTGGAACAAAGCCCTATCTGTGAATATATGATAACTAAAGCTATATATCTTCATGAAATATAGAGGTAAAAAGTACAGCAATGAAATAAAAAAAAATGGTCCATTAAGGTCGTAAAGTAGATACCTGTTATGGACGGGACAGAGACGTAACTTGAGGACCCTTCACTTCAAAATACAAATATAGAAATCCAACAGAACCTTCTTTCTCAACTGCCTCGGCTATACCATTAGATGGCTCCTTTGGCTGTTTTCAGCGGTTTCTTCTGTCAGACAGCTTCTAATGAATCTCCATTCCTGACAGGGGAAGATATTTTAAGTATTTGAGGATGCCTGACAAACCAAATGAATGAGGACAATCATCGTAGGGTATGGTATGGTACAAAAAGAATCTTATATCTTTTCCCTTTTTGTCTATTTACTGGTACATTCTTTACACAATTCCCAAACTACAAACCAAATAGAAACACATTATGAAGATACACTCTTCCAAATCAGAATGATCATTCGTATCATTTACAATTGCACCCAACCCACTAAAAGCAATTTCAGAATCGGTATCTGAAACCCAACAATCTTGTCAGACTGACTTTGTAATTCTTTTAGCTTCATCAGCAAAACATACACAATTGGAAGCAACACCTTGAATTTTTGGTTCTTGTTGTTGAGCTTCCCTATTCTTTTGAGGCAATCTTGAATTTAGCTGGCAGAACCATATCATCATCATCCAGATCGCTGAAAGAAATATCTTCTTCGTTCTCCAGAGGGAGAATGGTCCCATTACAACCACCTAACTCAGAGTCTTCCTCTAGCCAGTCATTATCTGACTCCTCCTCAAAGTTCTGAACAAGGAATTTTGAAGAAGACCCAATTGTCAAGTTTTTATCCTCATTCTTAATTATAGGCTTTTCAACAATAACAGACTTATCGATGAATTGTGTTTCAGAACTCTCCATTTGATATTTTTCTGTCTCATAATTGCTCGACACAGATGACATGCTTGGCTCCGATGTATATGTCCAAGGCAACATCGATCCAGAATGAGTATCATGGAATGCCATGGGACTACTGTCTTCATGCAGCACATCCAAGCTGTCTTTCAATTCAAAAGTGTCTCTGTCACCCCAGTAAGACTCTGGCTTGGTCTGCTTCTGTAATTCCTGCATCCACATTGATCTTGCTGCTGCAACCTACAAGTTTTGAGGAATCCTTATCATACTGCAATCTTAATTTCAATCAAATGAATCAATTAATTCTTGATTAAAACAGTCATTTTGGTACATGTTAACTATAAATGGCCCATGAGACCCTAAATTAATAATTCGCACCACCATGCCAACCACGTAACATAGAAAGTATAGTTCAACTATAGAGAAGTTCCATTGCAATGTTAAAAAAAAAAAACAAGAGAAAGAAAGAGTAATCAACCTGTGGAGAAGATAAAATCTCTGCATCAGGCTTATTGAGTCTTGAATGCAGGAGCACAAAATAGACTTTCCAAAAGTAACTCTCACTCATATGGCAAGGACAGAGCTCAATTCTGAGAGCAGCTAATCTAGGAGCAAGACGTTCAATAGTGAAAGCATGCTCTTTTTGGGCATCAGACATTTCAAAATCTAAAAAAAGAAAAAGAAGGGTCTAAAGAAGTAAATATACAGGGTTGAACAATGTGAAAAAAACATCATAGAAACAGAAAGTCAAAGAACAACCCAAGTCCAAATTTTCCATGAAAAAGTCTGCATATAATCATATAAGTGGATCATCATATAACATTTCTTTCTCATACATCTTACACATCCAGGAACAAGAGATGGAATTACGATTGAATTCAGTTTAAGGTGTATCTTGCAGTTCAACAAACTTGGTCATACTTGATTGTATAAAAAGAAGCGCATATATTTGCATTATAAATGATGAACATAATTGCCTCTAATGCAATATTTGATATGCTTTTATATTGATAGATGAAGTAAAACCAACAAGTTCCCAGGTTTTTAAGAGCCGTAAGTCTCTCCCACGTGCACAACACTTTGCTATCTTCACCTATGTGAATTCTACATTTCATATTAGTCATATACAAAAAGGGGTTCCAAATAACTTAAAGGATCCATGCATACTACAACCTATACGTGGACATTCTCTAACAGGTGACAAATTGACTTATAAAATAACAAAACTATCACTAAAATTCACGAAGCTTTCACAACGTGCAAGTGAACTGAATAGGGGGTTTATCCTTCCTATCACAAAGTAAGTGCATCGACACATTGAATAAATGATTTAGAAAGTACACATAAATGGAATAAGTGAATCTACATGTTGTATAGCACTGAGACCACAATATTACAACTTCTGACCACAGAAAAACCAAAAGGTAGGAAAAAGTGTAAGACATCAAGAAGCAGAAAAAAGAAAATATAATGGTATGATATAAAAGTGCAGGTCCACAATTTCTAGATTGCACTGCACATGATATTGCAGCTTTAAGTAAGCCCCTGTGATACATTAAGTCAGGTGACCAGCAATACAAAAGCTGAGGCATGACCCAAAAATACTATCCTCAAGTCCAACAACTAATTTTTATCTAAAAAAAATTGATAGCCATCGTTGTATTTTGATGACCACAAAGGCGCCAAATAAGATACTAAATCTATTTTAAAAAATGGTCGCCTAATTAGGATACAGCTTTAAGCTTTTTGTGCTAATTGTGGTGATTTAACTGCGGCACTCAGCGTACCCCAAGATAAATTACTAGTATCCTGGGAGCTGTAGATCCATAAAGGATGGAACACTCAGATAGTCAATTATCTCATTTCATTAAAGTCTCCATTTTCACAAACAATTCCAGCATCAAGTAAACATTCCATTAAAGAACAATGACGCTTAAGAACATTAGCAACAATTGAATAACCCTCATCCTATATCCGATAAAAAACAAATGAAATCAAGACAAGATAACAGATTCTTCTCCGTAGGGAGTTCAATCAACAAGCTTCTAACGAATTGGGTGGAAAGCTTAGGAAAAAAACATACCATCGTTGTCCTCCTCCTCATCAATTGGGAAATCAATCCAAGTCTCAGGGTGCATTGCAATGTTCGTGGCAAACGTCAGCACTTCATCAGTGATCCCAACAGCATCCCCCCAATCCACCTCCTCATAGCATTCCCCCTGTAAATTCCCGGATTTCGCATACGCATCATAATTCGAACGCATCTTCAATACCTCAACCGGATCGGAGGGGTCGTCTTCGTATTCTTCGTCCTCTTCGTCCCCGGAGATCGAGGGATGAGGGTGATTAGACGAGTGGGAGGGCTTCCAATCGGGAGGCGCAGGCAGATCCCCGTTCGGGAGGGCGTGAGGCGAGGGCGGGGCAAGGAAAGACGCGACACCCCAAAATTGGCGGGTTAGGGTTTGTTTGAATTCAGTCAAGTCGTCTTTGACACCGCGAGATAATGCTTCATCGTCGAGTTGGGATTGGGAATCCATGAGGTTGCGTGGAGTGGTAGAGGAAGAAGGAGGATCGGATGGAATGGGGGAAACGGCGTCGTTGTGTTTGTCATCTTCGTCTTCAAGGCGAAGGGAGTTGGCAAGGGAGCGAGCCAACCATGACATTGTATCCGATTCGGACGGTGGAGAAAGTGACTGCTTTAGACTTCCTCTCTTAATATGGCATGGCCTTTGTTAGTTCATCGCTTCGCCTATTAATTCTTTTTCATTTTTTAACCTTTTTTATTTTATTTTATTTATTTATTTATTTCTCTTCAAATTTCATTTTCTACCTTACAAATAAGGATTAAAATATCGTACAAAATCTTTAATTTTATCCAGACATTAACGAAAACATATAATATTCTATCTTGATCTAAATAAGATAGTACTCTATCTTAATTTATCACACATAGATTATGATAATTTGTTATATTTATAAATATTTTCAAAAGTTTTATCATTTAAAACAATTTTATTTATTTATATTAATAATCGTGTTGTATTTACTACTAAATGAAGTTAGAGATGTTGTTAATAATATTTTGGGGAAATTTTCATTTTCATCTTCATACTTTGAATTATAAGTTAGAGAGATTTATTGAAAATATATAAATTAAAATTGAATAAGTTTAAGTTTATACTAAATGTTTAGATTGCATGAAGATAATAAGTTTAAGTTTGTTGCTATCAATAATTTAGCTCAATTGACACTTTTATGTAAATGAGTACCAAGAGATCTCAAATTGAACTTCCTACCTCATCCTGTTTGTACTTTTAAAAATGAATGATCTTAAATCCTATTAGATTCTACTGATTTTCATCTTCTTGTTTAAAAGACTACCGAGAATGACATTTGATCCAACCTTTTCTATCTATAATTTATCTTATCTTCAACATCATTCCATAAACAGCCCCTCCAATAATGCACCCATTTTTATCATATTGAAATTTCTACAAATTTGTTAGGGTATTTAATATTTGATGTTATAAGTTCATTGGGTCTCTCTTAGCCATAGGGTATTTAAGCTTATTTGAATATCATTGTAGTTGGGTTGAAAACCCTAATATGAAAATCTCTACCTTTGATCTCTCGACCTCTCGATCTCTCTCTCAAAGTTCTCAAATTTAAGATTTGACATGTTTTTGTACTATCAATTTGCCTTAGTTTAGGAACTTTTTCATGACTGAAAAATATTATTAAAAAAAATCGTGACTGACAGAAACTAATAACTCAAGAATTCAAGATAGAGAAAACAAATTGAGGGGCAAATTAAAACTATACTTGGGCCATTAAAGATAGAAAAAACTAACGTACCGAAGTGTTTGAGGACAAGAAACTGGTATTATATCACTAGAGTATTGTAGTTGGGTTATAATAGTTTGTGTTTCGAGCGTATATTATTTTAGTTTAGACTATAATAACATGAATTTTGAAATAATGTTGATTTTAGCTAATTGAAAATTACAAAATAACATTTGTTGTAACAAAAAAAACGAGATGGTTATTATAGTTTTAAAATAGTATTTGTCTCAAACGGTGGCAAAATGTGCAAATTTGTAAACTTGGTATGTGGCTTAGGTTATGACTGGGGCATCTTATCCAGGTAGCCCGTTTTAAATCGGTCCAATCCAAACAAGCCCTTGGCCCATATTTCCTTTTGTTCTCCGGCCCAATCCACTAGAATTTAAAATATTCTTATTTATTTTTTTTCTTATATTTTTGGAGATGCACTCATTAACTATTTTTAAAAAAAATTAAAGATAAAACCATAAATAGAATTCCAAATATTAATATAAAAAAGGACAAAATAGTGGTCCCAAGTGATCCCTTGGAGGGAAGAGTAGTTAACAAAATGATAAATATGCATTGACTCTCTTGTCCTCATATCTTCTTATAATTATTTATAGGATTCTTTTTATTAATATTACTTTTAAAAGTTATTAAAATTATATTATTGTTTATAAACTTAATATTAAAATAGTATTGATCTAAATTTTATTTGTTTCTCATTCCAAAATTACTCATAACAATATATATACAGTCTTTGGTCATTTTAGTTAGGATAAAATTAATTAAACATAAAAAAAAAGTATGGTCGTTTGTTTCAATTTTTTTTTAGAAAGATCCGAAACTCTCATTTGGATTTTGCTAGTTGATATCCTCAAAAAAGAATATATATATATATATATATATATATATATATATATATATATCGAGAGAGTTGTGTATAATATATTAATGTGCATATGATTTAATAATAGTAACACCATGTCCATGTGCCCACACACCCATTTCAATAGCGACATCTCTTTATTTTTCTCATTTAATGTCATCTTTCAAATTTTTTGAATCCCCCACCAAAATTTCCCCTTTTTTTAGGGGTTTCATATTCAAATAATTTGTCTTTGTTTATTTGGGATTTTTTTTTTAGTATATTTTTTTTTCCTTTTTGCAAATGGGAGAAAATAGTTGACCGTGTGCACCCATTTGTGAGAACAAAAAGAGAGCCAAAAAGGAACCCCACAATATCAAAACACTACAGTCATCTACCTTCCACCCAATTATTATTATTGACTCAACAACCAAAAAAAAAAAAAAATAGCTATTATGACATGTAGTTTGTGTTTGAGGAGTAAACTATTCTAATACAAGAAGAAAACAGTAAACATTGTAGGAAATAATAAAACGAATGATGAATTCAAAATAGTAAAAACGATAGCAAATGTAAGTTTTGAAATAGCGTTGACTATAACTAACTAAGAACAACAAGATAACATTTATTGAGCAAGAGATAGGTATTATAGTCTAGTATAATCGGTAACCAAACGGTCTCTTTACATTGAAACCCTTCTAAGCTTCTAAAGTAATTGTTATGCATTTGTTAAAATGTTAATTAATATTGGATAAGATTATTGTTTTTGATGATTAAAAAGTAGTTTCGGATGTTTGGTAAACTAATACTAAATTATTATAGTTTAGGTCAATTAGGTGGTTTAATATAAGATTAATAATAATTGTTATAAAAAGTTATGGAAAATAAATATCTAGAAAAAAGAAAAAGAAAATAATAATTATGGCATAAAAGGGATTAAGAAGTAATATAATAGAATATTATGAAGATGATCCGATCCTTATCCACTTTAGCTTTTTCGATGGTAGACATTTTCCGACCAATTTTCTGGCGATTCATGACCAATCATATCCAAACTCTCAATCAAAAAGCCTTTCAATCTTTGGGGGACCCTTCATCTGAATGGTACTTTGTTTATTTATTTATTTATTTTTCTTTACTTTAATTCTAAACCATAATCTTCTGATCTTACAACTAAACTCAATTAATTCCCATCTCATTTGCAGACTGCAAGAAATTTCAAATTTTCTACTTTAAAACAGAAACTGTTCCATTGTCCATGAAAATTGTTTCAACAGTGTAATCATTCTACTCCATGATCATGTCTGATTCATTTAGTAATGAACGCTTGGAAGCCAGAGGGTAAAAGAAAGTAACTGAAACTTGGAAAAAAAATAATAATGATAATAATATTGATCATAAATTGTTCTTCATCATCATCATCATACAAAGATTTGATTTGATAGGTCAACAAAAAGCTCTACAAAAATTTACAACGGTGAGACTTCAAACCCCCCCCCCCCCCCCCCACTTGATTGATTCATCCCCAGATGACTGAAGAAAGAAGGAGAAAAAGAAGAAGATGAAGAACCCTAAATGCAGGAAAAACAGACTTTCATTCTTTCCTCAAAACTCAGGCTAACAAGAATCTTATCTTATCTTATCCACATAAGAATCTAGTACTGAGAAGCCATGTTCTACTCTGTGCTTTCAGATTTTAATGGCCATTTTTGCTTGGGCTTATTCTTGAAAAATGTCAATGCCCACTGCTCCTTATGATAAGCTTTTGTTTTTTGTTTTTCTTTTCTTCAACTGGAAATGGAGCTTTGTAGAGATGGTGGTTTCTGTATTCCAATTTGGCTGGTTTTTTCCATTTTTTCTTTTTTTCTTCTTCCTTATTGTATTGTTCTTGTAAGCTTACACTTGGATATGAAGAGGGTTGCTGTGTAATTTAAGCTGCAGAGCTTCAGAAGCTCGGCGGAGCGTTGTTTAAGAACGGGGTTGCAACCACTCTGAATCACCAGAAGAAGCTTGGCTGCTAAGCCTGCTTCCACAGCTTGGGTTGCACATTCTTCAGGGGCAAGTTCACAAACTGCCCATAGAATTGATAAAGCCAGCTGAGTGCAGCTCTCTGAGATTCTCATTATTAATTTGACTAAGTTTGGAATGGTGTTGGGGCAATCTTTCAAGGCCACCCTGCCCTCTGAGAGGGATGAGAGTGAGTCCAATACGTGAAGGGCTAGTTCCAAACATTCAGGGTCGAAATTCGGGAGAATTTCGATCAACTGAGGGGTTGCCCCAATGCTCACTAACGAGTTCCTCACTGGTTCTTGTGAGCACAGAGCTTTTAGCAATCTTAATCCAGCGAGAACGCCATTTTGGTGTTTCTTTTCTTTGATTAATCTCAACAATCCAACCAAGAGACTTAAACTCGAGACAGTGTCCGCTCCACAGTCATTCCCATTAAGCAACGTTTCAATCAATCTGGTGCAGTTGATTTTGGTATCTGTGGATCCCTCGTTTAACATGTCCACCATTAATGAAATCTTAGCAGGTTGAACAAGGTTCCTCCTTGACTCGGCATCAAGATCCAAGTTCACCAAAATCCCAAGGGCTTCAGAGCCAACCGCGTGGGATGTGAAAGGACCCAACAAAGATGAAATCAAAGCAACACCACCATTGTCTTCCACAGTGTTCTTCGCCGAATTCAAAGCTACAACTTGGCGAAGATCCTTCAAAGCTCGGACTCTGGCTTGGCCCTTGACCTTCTTCAATGTATCTAAGAGCTCAAGAGCCCTCCCCTGCACATCCTCAGACCTCTTCTTCATAGCCAAATACTTCTGTGAAAACCAACTGTAAATGAGTTGGTGAAGAGTGTTATTGGGAGTGATTGAATCATCCCAAAGCTCTTGCATTGTGGTGGGACATGTGATATGGCCAAGAGAGAACCATTTCAAGATATTAGATCGTTCATAGGTCTGTCCTGTACAAAGGGTCACAGGATCTCGCATTGGCTCTAATGAAATTGGGCAAATAAACACCGAAGGAACCTCAATGTTCTCAAGCTCCTCCACTATCTCCTTCAGTTCCAATTTCTCAGTCATTCCACCCTCACAAATTAACCCACCGCCTCCACCGCCGCCACCGAGAATACCATCTTTCACGGCGGTTTCTACGTCAAGAACCTGCCCACCACCACCTAAACCCAGCTCCGAATCGGCCTCTCTTCTCCGACCGGTAGGCTGGTACATCGGCATTTTCCAAAACCCTCAAAAGAAGAGATCAATCTCAAAAGAGAGAAGAAAATTTACCCCAAATCCCAGGAACAGGAAAGAAAAAAAAAACAAAACAAAACACAAAGTATTGAATTCACTTTCAGCAACGCAAGATTCAATCATTCAAACACAATGACAGAAAAATACGTGCTAAAATTTCCAAAAAGAAAAGAAAAAGGAGGGTTCTCTCTTACTTTCTCGTCGTTCCACAATCTTTTACCATACAGCAATCCTTTGTCTCATTGACAATCACAAGCAGCAGCAAAAATGGGGAATGGGGATATCTTTACCTTCCATTAACTGAACCCTTTCGTTAGTCAAAAGAAAGAACACCTTCTTCTTCTTCTTCACCATCGCCTCAATCATCATCAGTAAACCATATATGAACCTCAATTTCTCTTCATTCTCCAAAAAAAGAACCAAATTATCAAAAACCCACCAAAATAATAAGCAATCGAAAGCGATTCCATGAATGTAAATCACTCATACTTGAAAACAGTGAACTTTCCTCCCTCAAAAAAAAAAAATGTCAGAAGAAATTTTGGAGGATCTAAGACACGAAAGAATGGGAGGCACTGAGAAAGAGGAAAATTAAAAAAAACAATAAAAATTATAAAAAAACCGAGCTCTACTTCAACGAGTCTCTTCTATAATTTCTATTCTATCATTTGGGTGGATGAAAATCCAAATTCGAAACCCTCTTTTTCTTTTTTTCTTTTTTTCTTTTTCCTTCTCTAATTACCAATAAATTAGTTTCAGATTTTTTTTTTTTTTACTGCCAGTTACCGGCTATAGCCCGTAGTATTACTGGAAGGCACACGTGTAGCTGTTCCTTTATCCCTCCTTATCACCGTAATCGCCGGTTTCTTTTTTCATAAAGTGTTTTCTTTAATTAATTATTTTGTGGGGTTTCTTTTTTCTTTTTTTCTTCGTTGTGGCCATCTGGTCTGGGCTGGTCCCTGGGTTGGACTTGTGGATGGTCAAATGGTCAACATAAAAAAAGCCACTGATGTTGCCCTCAAAATTATTGAATATACTATTTATTAAATAATGCCCACGAGACTATATAATATATATATTATATATATATGATTCCATTATACCTAAATCAAATTTTTTGTTTCGAAAAAAAAACAAATAAAATAATAAATAAAGTTAAATAGTGGCAGAGAGTCCACAGTAACCCTACGGCTCTATTTTGTACTTTGAATTCAAAACATCATTATTATTTATTACTAGTCAATAGTCATCACCCAAATGGTTTTGCCTTTTCCCATTTCCCCAACATTAATTATTTTAATTAATTATAATTATGGAAAAGAGAAAAATAATGGGGTAATGCAGTGCGGGTGATTTAGAATAGTGTGAGGGTGACAGAGCCGCACGGTTCCCATGGCTACGTGTCAGTATTTTGTTGGCTGTGAGGGAAGCAACTGCATGAGGGGACGCACTTCATTAGACTAGTCAAACTAAACTATATACCTCTTTTTTTTTTCCCACCTTATAATAAAAACCACTATTTAATTTAATTTCAGTATTTAAATGTCATTTTCTTAATTTAATTTCTTTTATTTTGGTTGGTTACGATTAACTTTACGTCAGAGGTTACATACATACACACACACACGTACACTTTATCTCACTTATTGAAAATACAATTAGAAAAATAAAATAACTATTTTTTTATTTACGAGGTTATGTTCATGTTTAGGGTTTAGGTAAGTTATAAAATTAGTAACATTTTAAAAGTTTATAAATCAAATTTAATATTTTATAAATTTATACACGATTATAACAACTCCACGAACAATGGATATTGAATTTTCTTTATGAAATTGTTTGAGAAAAACTAATTCGTATTAATTTAATTGATATTAAAGGGTTTATATATGAGTTAGAACTAATATTAGAACGGAAAGATTTGAAACATTTAAATGAAGATGAAGTTTTAAAACCCAAATTTATTGTGTTTATTATAATCTAACTTTGGAAGGAAAGGGATGTTGATTTGTGTGAATTTGAATAAGATGCCCTCGACATTCAAACTTCTAGGAATTCGAATCACGTGCCTTGAAACACCCATATGGAAATTGTTTGTGAAATACCTCCAAAATTAAAATGTAAAAGTAAATGTTTGTGAAAATATAGCTTTTCAAATATTTCTTACCTCATGTATACAAAATTGTGAGATGTCAAATTTTGGCGAAAAAAAAAATGAATTTGGCATTCGCCTGTCAACAATGGTAAATTTATAATTTGAAAAAAACATGATCTGTATGACGAAAATATTTGCACACCAATATGGTACTTCACACAAATGTATAAGTCGAAAAAGTTATTTGTGAAACAAGTAGAGAGTTTGAGTATTAGAATGAAGTTAGTTCCATAGAAGTCACAATGATGTATTTATAGAGGAATTTTGATCGAACTTGTGTTTTTTTTTTCACATTTATTAATCATATTAGGTTGTCTTTGAGATAAATGAGACACGTTTTTGCATTTGGCATGCCCTGTTCTTCAACTTTTGAGCCTTAGCCTCGATCTCATCATTGATTGAGGTCGAGATCGAGGAGGTTGGTTTAGGCTTTGATACAAACCATTCTCTTTTCAAGGCCAAACAGACCATAACAAAATCTTTTATGGTTTATACTTTTAAAACAATCCTCGATAATATTTACCGTTTATACTTTTAAAACTTTTATTTTAGTTATTGCATTCTCTTAAAAGAGTACTTATTGCTTATTAAAGGCAGTCTTGTACCTTAATCATATTCATCTTTTTTTTTTTTTCTCACACAAATAAAAATAAAAAAGAATCTATTTTTTAAAAAATATTATTTGCCACATTGCATAAGTTTATTGTGTAATTGCTTGAGCAGCCTAAGTGTCACCCCAATGTTTTTCTTGAAATTGAATGTTTTGATTAATTTTTAAGACATTAAAATAATTTCTTTTTAAATATTTTGAGAGCACAAATACCAAGTTGAAAATTAAAAATAAAAAATAAATATTTAAAAAACTCATGACCAAAATGAATTAAAATCAAAAGTACACAAATTAAGACATCAACCTAACTCAATATTTATAAATATTTAGATGTAGATTTTCTTTCCTTTATCTGTCACACAACTCAAATGTTCTCAACTCCATCTCCTATTATAAGCTAATGTAAAAAATACCATAAACATTTGTTTTTAATTTTGTATGTTTAGTAATATTTTAATTTATACATGTATACAAATATTATGAATTTAGTTATATTTCTTTTTGCAGAAATTACAAAATCATTTTTCAAATTTATAATAACACATTTTCAGCAACTTTAAATGTCGAAAAACACACACAAATGTACAATAGGCAATATACATGGAAAATTAAGATTTTAAATGAGTTGTAATATAGTAAAATGAACTCATATAGAAATTTTGCTGACGTTATATTTATAGTTTAATAAAAATAATTTGAAAAAAAAAATGTAAATAGCAAGACTTGAACCTAAGTCTAAAGAATGTTAAAAGTCAGTTTTACCATTAGATTATCTTATAGTATTTGTAATATTTTTTAGCATAGCACTCGAACCTATACTAAATCCTCCGGTGATCCATGATAGACAATTTCAGTGTCTATCATTATTAGTGTTTATGATCGATAGATTTTGAAATTTACATTTTTTATAAATATTTAAAAAAGTTATGCAATTTAAAATGATTTTTCGATTTGTATATTGAATGATCATTTTGACACCTATACACTTTTGTGAAATGGTAGAATATGTCTAAGAGACGTTGGGAAGAATTGGCAAATTTTGTTGGGCTTATTGGCCCAAGTGAATGAAAGCAAATTTTTTCTTAGATGGGCTTCTTGGTCCAAAATAGGATATATGGTATTTTTTAAAAATGTTCAAAACTATTCTACTTTAGGAAAATGGCAAAAGTAGTATCTCTACTACTAATTTATAGAACATACAAAAATTGACAAATGGCAATTGTATAGACCTCACTTCATTTTTTGAATTAATATCAAAACTCAAAAATTTATTTAAACTTATTTTATTTTCAAAACCTACAATTATTAAATACATTTCTTTTCTTTACGTGTTTTCAAACCCAAATAAAAAACGTCTCCACAAACACAAATAATCAAATATGTATGATTTTTGTCTTTTTAAAACTGAAAACCAAAAAGTCTTCATACTTCCTTAGTTACTATTGGGTTAATGACAATCAAGCTCGAAAAACACTTCACATTCGTGAAGTAAAGAGATAGTGTTATTTGTTTAACAATAAATATTGACGATCAAATGCATTTGTTGAATAATTTCTATAAATTAAAATACATTGTTAATAGATAACTATCCGAGATTGGACATACGATGCCATAATGGTAAAAGGTTAGGATGATATCATGATTTTATGGTGCTGGTCACAGTGGGTGAGTTCTCTAAGCTATCCAATTATCTATGATTGGAGATCTTAGTTTAGCACCAATGAGCACATATTTGGATAATTATTTTATTTTTATTATTAGAGATATAATTTAATCTAATAATTTAATAGCATTTTTATATTTGATAGATGCCCAATAACATGATATGGTTGCAACCACTAAAGTAAGAAAACTTTTTTTTTTGTAAAATAATACTTATTATTATTATTTTTGTTAATTTTTCTAAAAAGGATTAGAAAAGATTATATAACATAGGAATAGGTAGGAGTAGCATTAATTTAAAGGAAAAAAATGCATTTTTAGTCTCGTGACGTTTGAAGTTTAGTCCTTCAAGTTTCAAAACGAACACTTTAGTTCCTCATGTTCATTTCTACGGCTTCGCCACCGTCCCTTCTCGATGCTCTGTTTTTCCTCCTTTTTCGGTGCATCTCCGCCGCAGATTTTTGTTTTCTTTTTTCACATTTCTTTTATAATATGCAACCTAAGAAATTGCAAAAGATGACATAGAGGACACGTGGTACACAATAATTGCCACAATAAGAAGGGAGTACGGAAACTATAGTATACGAATATTATCTCTTAATTAATTAATTAACAAGCGCGGAAACACAACTATACATTAATCTAAATAATTGTTTCGTCCATTATAAAATAATAATATTAATAAACAAATATTAAGTTCTACAATTTCCAGCTGGCTTATTAAATTATTTCAATATGGAAAATTGAGCATATAAAAAAATATTACATATTTCAAATGCGTGTGCCACGAGACATATAAAATATACGTTAATTTAAATAATTTCTTCCATCCATTATAAATAATAATAATAATAATAATAGTGAGTAATTTCTCCGTCGCCGCTTCATTTCCATGGCCTTCGCCACCGTCCTTTTGCGATCCTCCGTTTTCGTCCTCCTCCTTTCTCGGTTCATCTCCGCCGCCGATGCTGCCGGAGGATCATACTCGAGAGTGAAGCATCTGCCGGGATTTCCAGGACCTCTTCCATTCGAACTAGAAACTGGGTTGGTTTTGTTATGATTGCAGATTTGCATCTTCCTCTTTTTCTTAAGCTTTGAATTGAAAAATATATATATAAAAAATAGTTCTTGAAATTTTGGAATGGAACAGATATGTGGGTGTGGGAGATTCAGATGAATTTCAGATATTTCATTATTTTATCAAATCCGATCAAAATCCCAAAACGGATCCTCTTCTTCTTTGGCTCACCGGCGGCCCCGGTTGCTCTGCCCTCTCCGGACTTGCCTTTGAAATTGGTATGAATTATAATTGTCTTTTATTTATTATTTATTTACTTCTGCTTAATTAACTCGATCATAATTTTATACTAAAATGATTGTTCCTTAAGCACTGTGGATAAAACAAAATTGTCTTTTAAGTAAACGACGTTAAATTTTTGGATTCAACATCTTCTTCTAATTAATTTATTTAATCTCAATTTGTTTTTCATGATTTTATACATTATTATATTTATTTAAATTAAAGGTCCCATAAGTTTTAAGGAAGAAGAGGCACACACTGAGAGCATTCCTCAACTAATCCTAAACCCTCACTCATGGACCAAGGTTATTATTATTTAATGATTATTCATTTTAAGTTTTTAACATATTTAAATTATTAATGTGTTTATTAATTACACTAATTTTCATTAATAACGGTGGTAATGAAATGCTAGAAATCTAGCATATTATTTGTAGATTTACCTGTGGGGACTGGATTTTCATATGATACAACTACTCCTTCCTCTTTTAAGCCA
>JBBPDJ010000021.1:1705813-1726543 GCA_037974625.1 Cucumis cinereus
AAGGAGAATACGTTAATATTGATCCTAACAATGTGGAGTGCTTAAAACATTACGATACATATACAGAGGTAACTTGTAATAATGATTCATGATAGGTATTGTTTTAACGTTCATTTATTTTTTTCCCCAATATTAATTATTATATCTAATTTGTTTTTTTTTTATAGTGTACTTCTGCAGTTCGAGGTGCATGTATTTTATTTCCTAAATGTTCATATTTAAAAGAACCAAAAACAATGTATGGTCGAAGATCTCTCAACAACATTTCTGTTGACCGTAGATGTCGTGTATTTTCTCTTCTCCTTATCATAAAATATGTTATTTTTATCTCGTTTATATTACTTTATGAAATAATTAAACACATTAATTCCCAATTATTTCACTCATATAATTGTTAGGAGAACCAATTTCATTTTATTGAGAAACTTCACATATATGACGAATGTGTTGGTTTATACAGGAGTATGATTGTTTACTTGCTTACTATTGGGCCAACAACGACCAAGTTCGAAAAGCACTTCATATACACGAGGTACAATGAAAATTTATTTAAAGAGAATGGTTAAATTATTTTAGAAAGAAATAGTACCAAAAACAACTATTTTGTTTATAACAGAGAAGCATTGGAGAATGGATTAGATGTCGTGACAATAATTATTACGATTTTGAGCTGACTAGTGTTTTTCCTTATCACGTGAACCTCAGTTCTAAAGGTCATCGATCTTTAATTTATAGGTAATACAAAATTGTATGTTAAATGAGTCGGTGTAATAATTGGTAGATCCTAATTAATTGTTTAATATGGTGGGGGTTTTGAATACAGTGGAGATCATGATATGGCAGTGCCACATTTGGAAACTCATGCATGGATCAAATCTTTAAATTATTCGATAGTAGAAGATTGGAGGCCATGGTTCGTGGAGGATGAAGTTGGCGGGTAATTATATTATTGGTATTCTAAAGTGTGGATTAATTATAATAAAAAAAGAACTTAATAGCAGCTTTGTGTGTGTGTGTGTGCAGATACACAAGAAGTTTTGCAAATAAGATGACATTTGCAACTATAAAAGTAAGAAATATATTTTGTGTTTTGAAACACTTCTGAACTCTAAATTCTAAACAGAAAGTGATTTTAGTAATTGGTTGTTTTGTTCATAAAATGTTTCAGGGTGGAGGTCACACACCAGAATATACCAGAAAAGAATCTAGCATATTATTTAGCAGATGGATAGCAGGAGAATCCTTATGAACATCTTATCAATGAGTATCCCATAATGTTGATTTATTCCTAAATTTTCAACTTTTGCCACTAAGGATTACAAATTTAGACACTATTATTCCTTTGTGTGTTAATTCAGTTCCATGAAGGAACTTTAATTATTTATGTTTGTGGTTCTTAGTTATGCTTAATTTGTTTTTATGACAGTTTTACAAGTAATCCAAATCATTTTGAAACAATATAACATTAATAAAATTACTAAAAAAAATATACTTTTAGTCACTTAAATTTGGTAATTGGGACTATTTGAGTCATCAAAGTTTGAAAGAGAAAATTTTGAATAGTTCTTACTAGTAAACGAAACAGTGATATGACCGTATTATTTGTGGATTAGATTGTGATTGGATAACAAAATATTACAATTTAATACTCTCTTTTTTCACTTCCACGAAGCTTGAACAAGAGTAATAGTAGTCTTGTAAAAAATAAAATAATAATAGGGCGTGGAAAAAGACTCGGAAGAATTGGAGGGTAAACATTTTAGTCCTACTCAACTTATCAATTCTTTCTCTTTGTTATTTGACGCGTCACTAGATCGAATGAAGACATTTGATTTACCATGTCATAGTCATGTCACGAAAAGAAACAATATATTTGCCACATTGATTTCTATACTATGATTATAGTCAATTGAGTCATTTATCTGTAATGCATATAACTGGAATATTTAGATGTGCAAAATTATAAATGTCTGGAATTACATATGTTCGGTATCCTTAAATAACCATGTTTGATTGAAAGAATATTTTTGAAGATATTTGGAAATACTTGGATAACTATGTTTGTTTTGTGATATTCTTGTCTGAAAATGTCCATTGACATATTGTTCAAAATTAAATGCCTTAAGACCATTAATTAATTAACATAAGTTGAATTTACACAACATGTTTATTTTTGTTTTTTATAATTAATATAGTTTTAAATTTAGATAATAAATTAGTTTAGTTAAGATATTTATAAAAGTGTATATTAATTTAGATTTAAATTTGAATATTTTTTTCTAAAAAAACAAAACAACTACAATATATTCAACCAACCGAATTACATTGTAGAAAATAACTATTAAACAAGGAAGAAATTTATATTTATATGAAAAAAAAGAATGTTGAAAAAAAGTAAAAAATGAATGTTGGGCATCCAAAACTCTCGAAAGCCCTGACATCTTATATTATTGCAAAACAAATGTGATAATCCATATATCCACCTTAAGAACAAACGACCCCTTAAAATCTTTTGTCAAACTTTGAGAAGTAAAAGTGTCTATTTTAAAATTTAAGGGACCATATAAACAAATACCCAAAACTTGAAGGACAAAAAATATATTGTTCCGTATAATTATTTTTCATTAAAATTAAAATGATCAATTTTTAAACTTTAAATATTAGTATATTACTTTCGTTCACGTACGTTGAACGTTGTTTCACTTAAGTCCATCTACTTTCAAAATGTTTGTTTTAAACATTATGTTGTTAACTTTAGTTCATTTTAGTCCTGAAGAACATTAAAAAAATGATCATTTGTATCCCTTAAACATTAAATAAAAATGAAAACGAACGGATCAAAATGTTTACTTTTTAAAAGTAGTTGAACCAAAGTCAACTAAAATTAAAAGTACATAGACCAATGGGACTAAAATGAAACAACTTGAAAGTATATGAACCAAAATGAACAAAAACCTAAGTAATGACTTTGTTGGTTAAGAATAAATTGTAATGCAAAACAGGGTTTCACTTCTTTAAAGTTAAACATGAGAAAAACTTATGATTTTTTTTAGAACTTGATCATGGTTTGACTTGTCAATCAAATGGACGTGTAAATGGTGATGATGCCAGTGTTGTTTTGATACCCATTTTACATTAGACTGCCACAACTTTAGTTTAAACCACCAACGATCTCATTGCCTATTATTCATGGTGCATATGCATCCCCCTCATTGGCACCTGTATCAAATCAATTTACACCTAACATTTTCTTTTCTTCCTAAAAACTAAGTAATTTCAATTTTAGTAGCTATGCTAATAACTCAAAGAATGATTAAAGATGCAGAGCGAAAGAGTAAAAAGAACACAGGAACATTGGTAACCTTGGTTCGATGGATACCGCCTACGTCTAGGGGATTTTACACCCAATTAAGAACAATACTTCAATTATCAACAAGAGTTCTTTCAGCTTACAGAATTGCAATGAAAATCATATCATGCATTAATTACAATAAGCTTAGTCAATACATGATCAAGAAACTAATTTTCTAATGCATCAATAGGTATTATTTTCTTCGTATCTTGAGTTCACAACCTCCCCCTGTCTAAACTTTGAATACAGATGAGTGATAGATTTTCTCTACCACCTTTGACTCGTGTCGGTATTGTTCTTCACCAAGTCATCAACATGCTCCCTCTGTATAGCACCTCTCTTATAAATAATTGTTAGGCTCCTATGCTCTCATTAACACTTGTATTGAATGATTCCATAGAGTGAAGTAATCTTCAGGCTCCCCCTGGACAAATACTTCTAATACAAATAGAAGTTTCATATAGTGTTATCGACATGGTGATACCTTCACTTAGGGGTGGAAACGGTTCGGTTTGGTTCGATTTGAGGGTTAAACAGAACCGAACTGGTGTTTTTTTAAAAAAGTAATATACAAAACCAAACCGTACCATTTGTGCGTTCGGACCAAACCGAACCAAACCGTTTTAAAACGGTTTGTTTCGATTTCATCAATCGGTTTCAACATTTTTTTTCTTTGTTGTTTAATTTATTTTGATTTATAATATATATATATATATATATATATATATAAATATAATATAATATAATAAAAATATAATTTTTAATTAAAACAGTTCTGTTGGGTTTGAAAGCGGTTTTTTGAAACAAAACCCGCAACCGAACTGTTTAAAAGCGGTTTCTTAAATTTCAAACCGCATCGAATAGATTTTTTCGATTTTGAGAGCGGTTCGGTTTGGTTTTGACGTTCGGTTCAGTTTCTGCAGTTTCAATGTCCACCCCTACCTTCACTGCAACTCAGCCTTACTTATGTCGATTCTGCACACAACACACACCCTTCTATACGTTGATATAGATGTATATATGTTGTATTGTAAAAATATATTTGAATATCTTTAACAATAATTCAAATATTGAGAATATCTTCAAATAAAATAATAAGATTCTCCAAATATATAGCTAGAATATCTTAACGATTTTTAAAATAAGATAATTAAAAAGGATAGTTAAAGAATGTTAAGATATTTATTTTGAAAAAAGAAATTGTCTAGAGAATAAAAATCAACAACGATCAAATTGCAACACGTTGTTTTATGGGGCTAGGTGATATTGTTCGGGATTGGACCGGGTTGGAGGTAAATTATGAACCAACTCAAGGTTCTCCTGACAAAAACTGAACTCTATCGATTAAAGTGAAAGGTTCAATCTAACCCATAATTTCTGAGTTGGGTTAAGTTAGATAACTATGTTTTTTTTTCTCTCATTCAAATAGGAATAAAAAACATTCAAACACATTAAATTCAATAATAATAATAATAAAAGTGAGTTGGTCTGGTTGACCGAGTTACTAAATATCATAACCCAACCCAACTCGAAATATATTTTTTAAAAAATTTTACTTGGTTTAGATTGAGTAATCCGAGTTGGTCTAGATTATTTGAACACCCATAGATAATATATAACTTGTGTTTGAAACTTAACAAGATATCGCTAACGAATTGAATTATCAAAAGCTTTAGCTATTTTTCACAATATTACTTGCACCCTATTTTGGTGGTAAAAACATAAACCTTCAAAAGTAAATTAATTTGTGCATTACCCAAACTTATTTTGATGTAAACATTATTAATATTTAATGAATTTATGAAGTTTTTTACCCTATTTTTTAAATTCAAATTAGTGGACCGATAAGAAATCATAACAATGGATTATTATTTTTATATTAGAAAAAACAAATAATAGAAAACCCGGTTCTTTGATGTGGGAAAGAACCAGAAGCATGAACCGGCCATATATACACTTAAACCCTTAAACCTAGTCGCCACTTCGTCTTCCTCGTCCTCTTCCTCTTCCTTTTCCTTCCCCTTGCCTCCCTTTCGATGCCCTATTTCCTCTGCCAAGTTATTGCTTGGTCGGTTCACACACCAATCAACTGACCATTTTTAGTTTTTCTTTTTGTTGGGTAGAAAAAAATGATTGGATTTTATCGGAATTCTTCAATTGAATGGAAGCCCTCTCCTGTAGTTGCGCTAGCCTCTAGTGCCGATAATTCTCAGGTGGCGGCTGCCCGAGAAGACGGCTCGCTTGAGATTTGGCTGGTCTCTCCTGGTTCTGTTGGGTGGCACTGTCAGTTGGTATGGTCTCACAATCGTTCATTCGATTCTTGGTCCGTCCGACTAATTAATTTTGAACTTTGATTCAATTGTGCTTTTTGTGCAGACCATTAGTGGAGACCCTACTTCTAGGGTTTCATCACTTGTTTGGTGTTCTGCCGGTTCAAAAGATAGGCCTTCTGGTCGTTTATTTTCATCCAGCATTGATGGTTCAATTTCGGAGTGGGATTTGTTTGATTTAACGCAGAAGGTATACAATCTTGTTTCCTCAAAGAAAGTATGTTCATTTGCTGTAGTCTTCCAGAGTTCACGTTAATCGGTTAATGTGTTGTTTCTAATGTTCAACAAAGAATCTGTGTCCATTTAAATGTTGCAGTGACGTTTATGTAATATTCATTCTTTTCTAAATGCTATCTGAAACACAATGAGTGTAGGATTTAAATTCACTGAAGATATTTGAATATTGGTAGGAAAATTTGTTGCCAGAATGGTGAAATTTGCGGTTAGTAATATATGTCAATGCTACTTTGGGTCTTTGTGGAGTACTGTATTTAGTTTGAGAAGCAACCCCTTGTTTTGCTGTTATCCTAAGAAGTTTGTTTTTGATTGATGGCTAATGTTTTTGTAGACTGTGTTAGAATCAATTGGTGTCTCCATCTGGCAAATTGCTGCAGCACCCTCTAGTAGTCGTGAGGTTCACAGGGAGGAGGTAAAACCAAAAGACATTGAAAACGGGCACGTAACCGACGACGAAAGTGATTGCCAAGATTGTAGTGAGAGCGAAGATGATTCTGATTCATCTGAGCTTCATGTCCAATCTAGCGATGAGAATACCTCTCTAGCAATTGCTTGCGATGATGGTTGTGTGCGTATTTACAATATAGGTGATGCAGAAGAGTTTATTTACAAAAGATCGATGTCTAGGGTCAGTGGTGAGAATCTATTCCCAGATACGTTGCTGCTATGCCATTTTTTATTTTACCACTTGCTGGATAATTAAACCCTATTTGTCTTGCTGCTACTCCCAGGCAGGGTTTTAAGTGTAACATGGAGTAATGATTCAGACCGTATATTTTCAGGGAGCAGTGATGGGTATGTACATGTACCACCAATTGTTACTTGCAAAGAAAATTTATATAATGTACTAATTACTATGAACACGATCTTCTCCAATTTACGTTCCTAAATCACAGTTACCCCATGTTCGTGCGTTCCTCACCCTTATTGCTCGCTCCTCTTTTCCATTTCTACTACTTTCAGGTTTATTCGATGCTGGAATGCTAGTCTCGGGCATGAGATCTATAGGATTACTGCAGGACTTGGAGGTTTGGGGAGTGGACCAGAACTTTGTGTATGGTCATTGCTTTCCCTTAGGTAATGAACCACGTAACTCTTGCGATCACGTAGTTGTTAGGTGATTATTTTCTACCATTAATGATTATTCCTTTCTTTTCTGAAGGCATTTGGTATTTCTTGTTAACTGCAGGTGTGGTACCCTCGTCAGTGCAGATAGTACTGGTAGTGTCCAGTTTTGGGACAGTAATCATGGAACTCTTTTGCAAGCACACACCCTACACAAGGGTGATGTGAACGCACTTGCAGCTACCCCTAATCACAATCGAGTATATTCTGCTGGCTCTGATGGTCAGGTACTGATTTTGCTCATTCTTATGGTTTCATATTTGTGCTTTTGTACAACTCTTGCACGTTCCTCAGTCATGATAGCTCTCATGTACATTTTCATGCCTGTACACCACCCATCATTAGTGTCTTTATCACAAATTCTCCTTATTCTCGACTTTTGAAATTATTGAACAAAAGAAATGATATATTTATGCCCCAAGATATGGTTTAGTCTGTAGCTTGTTATTGTGATTGTGACTGGTAGATAAGGGGCAACTGGGCAAGGAGACCGTGTGCTTAGAGTTGAAATTTATTTAAAACTCGTAGAGGTTGATCATGTGGGTAGTTCTCATGTTGCTAAAGGATTTTATAACTTTTGTATATTGTGGAATGCTGTCGGTTTCTTTAGCTGTGTTGTCGTTTTATGAGCTGTCGAAGTTTGTTTGTGTGTGAACAAGGCAGGGTTAGTTTGTCACTTAAATATTTTTATGGATTATCAGTTGATAGCTTGTCTGAATTTGGCTTCCTTATTGTAGCTTTTGGTTAAATTCAAACTTGTTTAGGATAATGCCTTTGAATTTTACAAGTTATCACATTGTCCCAACAAATGTATGGAGTCATTGTTGACCTAAATTACAGGCTTAGTTGCTGAGGAATGACGTGTTAGTCATTGCATGATCTATCGACGTGGTTAATCAAATTCCGTAACACTTGTCTTTTGTGACTATATTTTGTCTGTAGGTTATCCTCTTTAAGCTCTCTAAGGAGAATGTTGGGTCCAGTGAAGACAACTGTTCTTCTGAAATGATGAAGAAATGGATTTATGTTGGTCATGTGAGGGCTCATACTCATGATATCAGGGCTTTGACTGTTGCAGTACCAATTTGTCGAGAAGGTACTTTTGTTATTTATTATTCACTGTTATTTTTGTCAATACCAAAGTTGGTCATGTGAGGGCTCATACTCATGATTTTTGTTAGTCATCAGATATATCTGGGGGAGAACTCTAGGTTTGTTTTTTGGTTAAAACTCAAGTTCATAATCAAAATTGCATTTATTATTCTGTTAATTCATTTTTTATTTTTTGTATGGTCCCGTTTGACTTTTGTTTTCTTGACTTTTTTAAATTTTGCTTTTCTTATCGGCAGAGCCATTGCCAGATGATGAGGTAAAAAGAATCCGTTATAAGAAGAAGCCTAATGATTTTAGCTATCGTAAGTGGGCCCATCTGGGAGTTCCAATGCTAATGTCTGGGGGTGATGATACAAAGCTGTTTGCATACTCTGCTCAGGAATTTACCAAATTTTCTCCCCATGATATTTGTCCTGCACCTCAAAGAGTACCTATGCAACTTGTACTTAATACAAGTTTCAACCAAGCGCCGTTGTTACTTGTTCAGGGTGCCCACTCTCTGGACATCCTGTGTGTTCGCCCAGAAAGTGGTTCCTTTAGAGATAAGGCTTGTGGCCCTTCTAAGGGACATACAAAGGCAGATTTATTGGTTCGAGTTAAGAGCAAGTCATCTCGAAAGATTATCTGCAGTACTATTTCCAACTCCGGGAAGCTATTTGCATATTCTGATCATACCAAACCCAACTTCTTTGAACTGAAGAAATCTGGAGGAAGCAAAGGTTCTTGGACTGTTAGTAGAAGAAAACTTCCAAATGTGTTACCATTTGCGCATTCTATGGTCTTCAGTTTTGATTCTTCTCGACTAATCATAGCAGGACATGATAAAAGGATATATGTAAGTTGCTTCACTGGTACAATGTCATTGAGTTTAGTTTTCTGTATTTTCTATAAAATACATTCACCCCTCCAGCTTCCCCTTCTGATATACTTGAATATTGTGCTTGCTTAGACTTGACATCTTTATCTATGATACAGTGCCTGATCAGTATGGATGTATTTTCTTGTGGCAACAGGTTGTTGATGTGGGTAGTTTGGAAGTCTTACATAGTTTTACGCCTTTCCGGGAGCTGCAGAATGATACATTGCCACCCACTGAACCTCCTATAACAAAAATATTTACAAGTTCAGATGGGCAGTGGTTAGCTGCAGTCAACTGCTTTGGAGATATATACGTATTCAATATGGAGATTATGAGGTTTGTTATCTTGTGTTGATTTATTGTTTCATAATCACAGCTTATCTTTGTCCTGCTCCCTTTCTACATTATTATAGTTTCCAAGAAAGTTATGCATGGGGAATTGTTCTCTTGTAACAGGCAACACTGGTTCATTTCAAGACTAGATGGTGCCTCAATTACAGCTGGAGGCTTTCCTCAATGGAACAACAATGTGCTCGTAGTCACTACTTCTTCAAATCAGGTTTATGCCTTTGATGTTGAGGCCAAACAATTAGGAGACTGGTCAATGCGGCATACACAAGCTCTCCCTAAGAGATTCCAAGAATTTCCGGGGGAGGTTATTGGTCTCTCTTTCCCACCATCTGCCACTTCGTTGCCTGTTATCGTGTATAGTTCCAGGTATTGCTATACATTTCCGTTTTATGTGCTGCAGTGAAATGTACTTGAACAACTCTTCCCCATTTAAGATTAAAATTTGGTTTGTTGAATAGAAATTGATAAGGCTTCCACTATTGTGTGGTTAATTACTACGTTGTTGAGCTTTTGGTTCTTTTGTATCCTCTCTGGACTTTCCTGGAATGGGTACTGTACTTGGGTATTTGCTATAAGGTTATCAAATGCTTATTCCCGTGACCGTGCATTGCATGATCTTACATTATGACACTAAGCCATTCTCATCCTCAATAAGATTGTTCCTTAGATTTTGTATATTGCAAGTGCTATAGATGTACTTTAGTTTACTGTGACCAATTTTGATGCCATTATTATTATATTACCCCAGCAGCATGTTGAAAGAAGTGTGGTGCTCTTAAGTCTAAACTACTACGTATATTTTCATTCTTGCAACTTGCAAGTCATTTTCTTTTTTTTCCTTTTTAGTGTGGGTTTTCATTACTAGCTCATTTTTCCGGCTGGCAGTTAGTTGTTGGCATGTGCTGATTCACAGCTTGCTGAAATTTGTTTGATGATGTGGTTAATCATTATCCTTCCTAATATTTCCGATATCAATCATTATCCTTGTGGGTCTTGAAAACACATTTCACTCTTTAGCATGTTCTGATCATTTGTTGATTTTGCTAGAATAATTGATCTGTATTTCTTGTTAGGAATCTTGGTGCTTTACTCATGTTTAGTTCCGTTCGATCTAGCATTCCCTTTAATATGGATTTTGATGCTGGACTGAAGAAATCTCTTTTAATTTGTAGGGCAATGTGCTTGATTGACTTCAAGATGTCAGTGGACCAAGATGATGAATATGTCATGATAAGTGGACAAGATTCAACGGTGAAGAGTTTATGGGGTACTCCAATAAATAGGAAATTGAAACGTAAGTTAAGAGACTGCCAAATAGAGGGTAGACCACTCGGTAGAAAGAATTTTGAAATTTTTCCTTTTAGAGATCCTGTTTTACTTATTGGACACCTTTCCAAAACTTCACTCTTGATTATAGAAAAACCATGGTTAGAAGTGGCTAACACTTTCGATACGGCACCTGTGCACAGACATATATATGGGACTTAAGTCTTCATATTAAAGGCGTTTTCTAGGTTATATTTGAATGATGGAATCCACCATTCTTTCTATGACATCTCTTCAATTTCTACAATTTTGTTCTGGGGAGGGGTAATCTGAGCGTCTCAAGCAGCAGTGTTGTATTGTATTATTGAATTTTTTTCTTGAACTTAAAAGTAGTTCTTTTAGTCTACAAAGCTCTTGAATACGCCCTCCCCTCCCCTATCCTAACAAATAATAATAATAAAAAAAACCCAATCAAAACAAGTGTGTTATACTTTCTTCAGTTAAATTATTACTATTTGTAGTGCAGATGCTAATTCAGAATGATGAACAGTTGGTGTAGCATTAAAACAACTTTCCAGGTTATCTTTTATATAAATATTCTAATGTGGAGTTTCAGTGGAAATTTGCTCTGGCTTGCTTGCAGTCTTAGTCAGGCAGGTGAAAGTCCTAATGCTACATGCTGCTGATTTCTTGTGTACTAACAGTTACAGCTAAGCACCTTTAAATTCTTGATGTTCCCACGAAAAGTATTCGTGTTTGTTTAACATTTAAACTGAAATGGTAGTGTGGTGAGAAGGATTTTTTTATGGAAAACGATATTATGCAGAAATGTAATTTCCAATAAGTGAAACTAACTGTTCATGTGTGGCCATAGCTCTTGGCCCAAGAAGGTTGCAATGGTCCAATTGGCCCCTATTCAATTAAAGACGCCTGGACAAAGGTACAGAGCTTTGACAATTGTTGCACATTACATTGCTTTTCTTCTTTCTGTACAATGTAATATCACAGATTAGATTGTTGTCTCTCCATTTATATGGAATTTGAAGGATTTGTTAATGTAAATAATTACGTAGAATCCATATTTCTTCCAAGATGTGGGAGCAAGTCTGGTTTTAATATTATTATAGAAAAAGAGAAAGAAAAAGAAAACAAAAATAAAAAATTGCAGCTGTTTCATTTAATGGATCATATTCCTCCTAGTCGGTAGCTGTCCCAAAGAGTGGTGGGGTTGTTTTATTTGTTGTCCGTTTCTGTTTTGAATTGAAATGAAGCTTCGTTTTCGACTTCCTTCCAACATCTTTGTCTCTTTCGAATTCCCATTTTCTGTTCAATTATCAAATGTTGTTTGGTCACTTAATGCAGCCTGGCTAGCCTGTCATCTCCCATTGCCCTCAAACTAAAGTTTCTCTTTTGAGTTGTTGTGACCCCTTTTTGTTGTTATAATTGCTTAATCATCTTCTTCTTCCCTTTCTTTATTCATTTCTCTTTTTGTGGGAAATATGATGCCACCTCCTTTGCTTTTTCAGCCACTTCCCTTTTTATTTTTCCTTTTAATAATATTTATAACTTCTTTGAAATTCAAATTTATCAACTTTGCCTCGCCATAGTAAATAGGAGGGAAATTGTTGATTTTAATGTGAACTATTTAATCTCGACATGAGTATCACTCGGTAATTAAAGCATCTATCTTTTCCTTTTGTCTTCGAAACTTGAAGATTTAAATCTCCACTCTTATTCGTACTAAATAATAATAATAATAATTAGTTCCATTGTTTTAATTTTTTTTTGTACAAAAATTTGATATATTCAATGAGTGGAATTTTCTGTTTATAGTAGCTAGAATCTAAGATATATGCTACAAACTCTTTTTTTGCCCAATTTTTTGGTCCAATTTGAGCGTTTCCTGTTTCCCATTGCATTGACAAGAACGTGGAAAAGAGAAGGCACAGAGCCGAAAACATTGGGGGGAAAATTAAATTGGAAATAATAATAATAACAAAAGGAACAATATCCCTCTGATATATATAATAATAACCTGTCGTTATCATTTACTTGACGACCCCCAAAAAAATAGGGTTGGAGGCTGCGGCGGAATCGCTAATAGCCTCATTCTTCCGGTGCTGATTTTTCCGAACGATAAAAACCAAGGTGTTTCCTCAATGCAGATTTTCTCTGTGTTTAAAAGTTCCAATTTTTAGTTAATTTTATGATTTCCCAAATTAATAAACTGGAAATCAAGAAGAAGAAGAAGAAGATGATGATGATGATGAATTTACCTTAAAATGGGTTGCTGAGAATCCCTGTGAAAAATCAACTGGATTCTCCTCCAAAGCTTTGTTGCTCGTTGCTGCATTGATTTTCTGCACAATAAACAATCAACAAACATAAGAATGATAGATATTTTCTTGAATTTAAAAAGAAGAATCTAAGGGAACTGTTCTTTTACATTTGCTTTGGTGTAGCCATAAACAGGGGAGCTAGCAGTATCATCAAGGTAAGAATGTTGCTGATTTCTCCCATTTTGTTTGCCTTTTTTGCTCTTCTTTCTCTCTGATTCTGAAGCTGAAATGGGATAAGAAGAGTACCCATTATTATTGTAAAACAACTCTTCATTGTCCTCAATGTAATGTGGTGGACCTGAAGAAGCATCAGACACCATTGATAAATCTTCTTCTTCATCCGCCTCCACCTCTGTTCTTGCTTTTGCTTCTTTTGCCTTATAATTTTCACCGCCGCCACTTCCGCCGTCGAAACGATGGTCTGAAGTATAGGATTGGTCTAAGTACATAGTCCAACCTGATTCACTTCCACTGCAATAATGTGTAGCGGACCAATCATTCATGGTGGCAATTCAATGGTTAAGTTTTGATGGAATTTTTGGTTTCAGGTAATAGAAGAGATAATGAAGATTGGAATGTTTATAAACAAAAAAAAAAAAAAAAAAGGAATTCCCTGTCCTTCTCTTCCTCTTGAGTTGTAGGATTTCTATTGAAGGGGAAAAAGGGATCAAAACAATGACACTCAAAATCCTGGACTTAGTTTATCCCTCGTTTTATCTTTTGGCCTTTCCTTTCTTTATCTGTTTGTGGACACATCAGAGATGCCAGTTGGCAAGAACAATGGGCAAATCAACAACAATGATGATATCAAAAGCGACAAACTTTTGGATGTGCAACAACAGTAGGTCCCCCTGCAAATGTGTACAATGGTGGTGCTGTCATTTCTATTAAAATTCAAGCCTATTTTGGAACAAACCCACCTTTCATTTTTCCTTTTTATTAAACTTAAACGCTTTTGATTAAGTTTGGGGTTTTACTTTTTCTTTGACTAATCTTCATCAGTTCCTTTATATCTCACTTTTTTGACCTATCATTGCTGCCTTTTTCTCTCAATCAGGAAAAGAAGATGATAAAAACAATTGCCTTTTCATATTATCCTCTTCTGGGTGTCCTTTGTTTTTTCTTCCCTCTCTTGTTTTTTATCAGCTGTTTGATATTGAATGTTAAAGTAGAATTTAGACTTCTATTTATTGTTAAACAACCGACAAGCATATAATTATGTATCTTGCAAATCCCAGTTAACAAATTCCTGTTTTGTCTTATCCTATTCCCTTGGTCTCCTTCTTTATCTGCACTGGGCTATGAACGGTACAATGGAGAGCTTGAGATGTTATAGAGTTCACTTTTTTGAAGGAATTTACTGCATTTGCTGTTTGTTTATACTTCTCTTTTAAGCCTCCAATCTCATTTATATATCTTCTAAAAAGCCAAAAGGTTTCGTCTTTATTGAAAAATCACTCAAAAAGTTAAGATTCTGCAGTCCCCACAAGTGGAAGCCTCTCATGGCCAAATTATTGACTCCTTTTTTGTTGTTAAACTCTCTTGCATTGGACAGCGTTTTTCATTAGACCATCTTTTTGCTGACTGTGTAAAATCTCATCCCTTTCCTTAATCCATCTTCTCTTTCTTTTTCTCTGTTATGTGAATGTCACAGTTTAGTTCCCATTACAAGCAAAATGGCCTTGCAGGTGAGTGGTTTGAGTGTTTACAAGTGACCCAAAACCCCCCCACCAAATTCTTGCTATCGAAATTTTAAGGGTTGAGAGAAGTATGGGCTTTGGTTGCAAAGAAGATGGTCCCTAAAAGCAATGGGAGAAAAGTAAAGGTCAAACATTTGGCCAGTTGCCTCTAGAATCACCATTTCTTCTCATAATTTCACCTTTTCAAAGATTCTTCTTTCCTTCATATACTTCCATTCCTTTCTTTCCCTTTCAAGGCAAAGACAAACAATCCGACATCCGTATGTGTTAGCTAAGTTAAAGTCAAACATCCCTTTTTTTTTTTTTGCTTTTGCATTAATTACTTGATGTTAAAAAGTCCTTGCTGCTAATAATAGAATCCATTAGTGCTTTTTTCGATTAGTAGAGTTAAATCTCCATTCATCTGTCATTTTCTTAATCATAGCTTCAAAATCAGAAGGTTGGTTTTGAATTTTGGAAAGTTTCTTTCTTGTAAAAGTCGTGTTGTTATGGATTGAATTGATTTTATAGTTGCAGAAAATCCAAGCTTTGCAAATGAAGTTGATAGGGAATAGAATACCTCAGTTGATATTGAACTAAATCTTCCACTGATCTCCAAATTTCTTTTCTTAATTTTGAATGAAAAAATGTTAACTTCCTAGTAGTACAATACAAGGCCTTATACTGATGGGAATAGCTTATTCAAACAGAATGGCAATGCATAGAATTCATCATTTCTTACATCTGAAGTATATAAGCAAAACTTCTCCCACCAATGTAACCCACTGTCTTTCCGAGTTGTGTCGTTTTCTCGAAAAAGTGTGCAATCCAAAATTAGAGCAACCAAAGACGCTATTGTTGCATGAGACATGAAGATCACGATGATCACATCATTAAACTGCAATGAGAATAAGAAGAACAAGCATTCAATAGACGAACAGAATGGAGTTAAAAAACTGAATAGTTGATTCTTTATTTTGTGTCTTCCAGCTTGCTTACCCATCCATGGCCAGAGTAAATGTGCTCTGATGAATTCAAATCTCGGCGATAATATTCTCTGAAGTATTGTGGTATGGACAAACCCAAAAAGAAGGAGGTGCCCAAGATAAATTTTGTTCTGAAACTGTTCAAGTTACAGAATTGGAGAAAACCAAGCCCAGAAGAGGCTGTGGGAAATTAAATCGATGTCAGCAGTGTCAAATCTTCAACAATATTTTTTTTTTAATGGAGACAACACTTTTCATTGATAATTTTCTTTTTTTTTTAAAAAAAAAAAAATACTCGAATTGTAGTGAGACAAAATAATCACATAAAGATATGAACCGATTGACAAAATGCAAACCATGTAGCTAGTCTTGTTAATTTTAGAATCAGATTTCACATATAGTTAGATGTAATACAAGGATTGACAAAATTGAAGCAAGTTAGAGAGATGGGAGTACGTACAGACATAGCCGAAAAAGACACAATACAAGGCAGCAATAATTGGAAGAGGAATCGAGGCAAAAAGTGCTCCAAATTTCCCTGATATTATGATGATAGGCAGTCAAATTTGTTAGGCAAAAAGGAAGGCAAAGTAGAGTAACTCCAAGGCTAAAAATATATAAAATATATCAATATTTAGTCAAATCATGCTAGCCTACCAAATACAGAGAAGAAAATCATGAAGCCAGCTGATATTTGGATGACCCTTCTGCTACCAACTCTTGTTAAAGCTAATAGACCAGCATTTTCCCTACACTTTTTAAAACCCATTAGTGAAAAACAGTACAACATGTGATAAATGAGGCTGGTTTTTACCAAGAGTCCAAATCCATTTTCATGTAATATATAATGTCCCACTTCCAATTTTACTGTATCTGATGGTTTGCACATGTTAAAATGTATTTCAAGCTGCAAGAGCCAACCAACTTGATCTAGTGATATTGTTGAAGAATTTTGGACAAAATATTAGATTCCAATCATTCGGAATCATACCATATAATTTTGTTAATTTATGCAAACTAGTGAAATATATCCTAATCTTACACAGATGCACAGGTGCCAGTGACAGAACCAAACATGCCATTGAGCAAAACTCCAACTCCCTGAAATTAAAGAAGAGTTGATGAGAAAATAAGATTCCAAAACTGATAGGAGAAGTAAAGAACCATAGAAGAATTCTAGCACAAATTAGGCACTCATGGCACATCTTACCAGCCAACCGCTACCTCGGCTGATGATGGATGCAGGCACTGGAGTTGCACTGCCATATCTTGATGCAGCGAAAAATGTTCCGGTACTCTGAAATATCTTATTATTAGAAGCAAGATGACTAGGAGGGAAATAGCTAATGTCAAAGAAGATAGATATAATATATCTGAAGTCAAAGAACTTGACCTCAAAGAGGGAAACAACAGAAGCAGCCATCATTGCAAAGGCTTCTCCAGCATTGAAAGTTGGACCTCCCCATTGAAATGGATAGGGAATGAAAATCCTGCAGGCAATGAAATGAGATAATATAAGACCATATAAGAACTCTCCAACAGTTATGAAAGGAACATTCTGATTCAGTAGCAATAGTTTTACCAAGGAGCAGTACTCAAAAGTCCAGCTTGATCAGTGCGACAACTTTTCTGAGTTGTTGTGGGCTTGTGATTATAAACAGTGCTTGAAGTTAAGAGTTGTGCATATAGCCAGATGATTACAATTGAAAACAACACTGAATATCGATCATAGATTGGCTTTTTTGTTTTCAATAAATGAGGAAGATACTGCAAAACCACAAAACCAATCAAGAAAAGTTCAAAGTGAAGCTGTGAAGTGAGGCTAAATATGAGATTTTACTTACCTGTGAGATGAAAACTATAATAATCAGTCCAGGAAGTCCAATTTCTACACATTTTGCCAGCTATAAATAGCAAAAAACAGTATGAAGAACATGAAGAAAATCAATAGCCAAGGTAAGATTGAAGAGCAAAAGGCTATTCATTGCATTACCATTGGAAAACCAAGATGATACAGACCAAGTCCAGTGAAGGTAACACATGGAACCACAGAAAGAGGGCTGAGAAACCTAATCCAGAAGTCATTACAAAAAGATATTTACTCAACTAAAATAACCAAGTTCAACATGGTTAAGATACACATAAACTAAACAGTTGAGTTACCCACCTCACAGTATTCCTCCAAAAGCCAAGGAAACCCATAACCATTTGAAAGCATGAAGCCACTATGAGAGCTCCTTGAATTCCTTGCATAGTCTGAATGAATCTCTGAAAGTATATACAACAAGTAAATGCCAAACATTATTGTTTCAGACCCCTTCAGAAGCATTAGAACCAATGGAATTATGAGAAATGTAACTAAGTATTACATCTTGAGGATCTGTCAAGGAAGCATATCTCTTAGCCAACACAATGGAGATTGTAGGAATAAGATAAGCATATGAACCCACAACCACAACTGGTAATCTAGTCCCAAACAAAGACTGAAATAAGGTGTTCAATCCCGAAACAAATAGCAAGGTTTGAATCACTTTGGCCTTCTCAACCTGATTTCCAAAAACCCAATAAGCTAATGAAATGTTGAGAAATTTCAAAAATACCAAAACACCTAATTCAAGATCGTCTTACATCGCCACCACCCATTTGAGGAACAATCAAACTAGGAATCAGAACACTGAAACCAAGTGTCAATACATAATGCTGAAAACCCAACACAAAGGCCTCCGCTACATCCACGATAAAGGATTAAACATAATCAGTGAAAGATTCAACAAAAATCGAACAAAATAACAATACATGTATATAAATAAGAACACAAACGCCATGGAGGAGGACTGTTGATGCAATATTGAACTCCGGGTAGCTGCTCTTTCACCGGGTGAGGTTGAAGCGGATCTTCAGCAGGTTTATTAGTCATTTCTCCGCCGCTAAATACAATAGGATTGCGGAAACTATATATAAAGAGAAAGAAGAAACAGCCCAAATTTGAACAAAATCGGACAGTTACAAACTATGAAACCGTTATAATCTTACATTTAAAACCCATCATTCTAAATTGATTACCGAAATCATATCATGTTACCATTTTGTATTTGAAATTAAAGAGGGGCTCTGTAACAAAATGCGTTGAAAAAAAAAAAAAAACAGAGTACTTCTTGTTCTTCTTCCTCTCTGCTCCGTAGGGTAATGGGTAGTTGCAGCACCGCCAACAAAATAAGTGAGGAGCTCCGCCCATGGACGGATGTGTTCAAATTCTGAACTACCCATAGTGAAGGAAAAAATTATTGATAGGCTACGGTGGTTGCTCGTCGTTCTATTCTGTTCTTCACTTTCACTCTGTATCCTCATGATCGCTGATTATTGAACATAGCGCGCTTTCTTGCGCTCTTTTCCTTATTTTTCCACAATTGTTCAATTAATTATTAAATAGTTTCTTATTTTCTTTGTGGATTTAATAAAATAAAATTTTAAAATTAGCCCATAGGTTAGATTTATTACTTTTTATATTAAAAACAATTAGTTCATAAAATGTAAAAAAAGTATCGATACACCTTATATACACTATGGTAAAAGTATTTGTCAATTTAAACATAACAAATTCTTTGTTGGATCGAGTTCGTCCATGTCAATTATTTTTGAATGAAATTATTCTTATTTGAAAAATAATTAAATAGTTACTTCTCTACCCTTCGAAAAAAATTAAACTTCTTAAATTAATTAAAATATAATATTCTTCGTAAAGCAGAGTTTAAAATAGTTCAAACATGTCAAATTATTCATAGGAGAATAATTTAATGTTCTGATTTTTGTTTTATAAATATCATTGATTTTTGCACCATTTGATTTTGATCAACCAATTTTAGATTCACTTAAAATATATAGTCTATAGCACGTGATGGACATGAAATTTAGTTTCTCCTTTTTTTTTTTTAATTTACAGAAATTTAGTTTTATTTCAGTATATACAAAACGGTTTAAAAATAATATAATTAATGAAATGGTGTTAAACTATTTGAATATAAATATAAAATATCTATTGTGTTATTTAACATTTGACTCGATCAAAAAATATAAATGTCTCTACTTTTAAAAATACCATAGTTGAATTCTCAAATTCATATAATTTTCTATAATTAGAGGATCCAATTTTAAGGATTTATAAGTTTTATGGATTTAATTTTAAAATTTTAACAATAATTTTGGCAATTTGAGCTTAATAATATAATTTTAAACGGAATTATTAAATATAAAAAGAAAAGTGAAAAAGGTTGGGGGAGAGAGATGAATGGTAGAATCGTAACTGGGAGTCCCCAAACTCCAATGGGAATAATAAAGAAACAAACACACTCTCAAATCAAATTATTATTATTATTATTATTATTTATTATTATTATTATTTATTATTATTATTATTTCTCCAGCTCAACCCAACAACCAGGGGTTTTCACTTTCAGTTTCTTCTGCAATGCTTTGCGTGTTCTTTTCTCTTTTTTACCTTTACATTTATACCCCTACCTATATTCTAATTACTATTTAAACCCCTCGACATGAGGCTCCTTTTCCAACGCCCCCACACTGCCGCCCGCCACGTCTCCCCCTCCATTCCTCCAATCCCCTTTGCATGCAACCCCCTCACCCCCTCACAACTCACACGTGCCCCACCCACCATCAACCATATCAATACAACTACAAGTAATATTTGTGTTATTTTCATTTTAATACTTTAAAAAGAAGGTGCGACACTAACCGATATTACTCTGGTTCAAATACGCTTAATTAATCTAACTCTTCGATTCGATGTATAATATTTGTTTGTGTTACTTCACTACCTAAATAATCTTATTATTTGTTTTTGAATTACCAAACCATTAGTGATAGATGGATCAACGCATGAGAGCCAACCACACACGCGTTCCACTCTTCTCATTGGTGGCACTGCCCATTGAATTCACATTCCCACTCCTCTCTCTTCCTCTTCAACTTAACTTGGATTGGTTATGCGTTGGCTTTTGCATGGCCCCACCCACCATCAACCATATCAATACAACTACAAGTAATATTTGTGTTATTTTCATTTTAATACTTTAAAAAGA